>MU249698.1:47882-166660 GCA_018977245.1 Lethenteron camtschaticum | reverse complement strand
GTGTTGGAGGTGGTGGTGGCGGTGGTGGAGGTGGTGTTTGTGCTGGAGGTGGTGGAGGTGGTGGTNGNGGTGGAGTGGTGGTCGTGGTGGAGTGGTGGTAGTGGTGGTGGTGGTGGGGTGGCGGTGGTGGGGTAGTGGGTGGTGTGGTGGCGGTGGAGGGGTGGCGGTGCGGTGTGGGGTGGGGTGGTGGCGGTGGTGGAGGTGGTGGAGGTGGTGGAGGCGGTGGTGTGGTCAGGTGGTGGAGGTGGTTGTGGTGGCGGTGGTGGAGGTGGTGGGGTTGTGGTAGTGGTGGGGAGGTGGCGGTGGTGGAGGTGGAGGTGGTTGTGTGGAGTTGGTTGTGGTGGCGGTGGAGGAGGTGACGGTGGCGGTGGTGGAGGTGGTTGTGGTGGCGGTGGTGGAGGTGGTGGAGGCGGTGGTAGTGGTGGTGGGGTGGGGTGGTGGAGGTGTGGGGGGTGACGGTGGCGGTGGTGGAGGTGGCGTGGTGGCGGTGGAGGAGGTGGTGGTGGAGTGGGGTGGTGGCGGTGGTGGCGGTGTGGTGGTGGCGGTGTAGGTGGTGGTGGTGGTGTTTGTGGTGGAGGTGGTGGTCGTGGTGGAGGTGTGGCGGTGGTGGTGGCAGTTGAGGTGGTGGAGGTGGCGGTGGAGGTGGTGGAGGTGGTGGTGGCGGTGGAGGTGGTGGAGATGGTGGTGGTGGAGGTGGTGGTGGTGGAGGTGGTGGAGTTGGAGGTGGTGGAGGTGGTGGCGGTGGTGGCGGTGGAGGTGGTGGAGAGCAGGAGGATCGAAGAGAAACCCAGAGGCTCGTATGCCACCGTGGTGCCATTCACCCACTCAGCCACCCACTCGCCCACTCGATCATCCACTCGCCCACCCACTCAACCGCCAGCCCTACCCGCTCGACCATCTAAACACCACTCATTCAAACACCCACTCACTTGCCCACCCACTCGCTCACCCATCCACCCACACACTCACTCACTCATCCAATCGCCCATCAATTCGCCCACTCAGTCACCCATCAGCCATACACCCTCACTTACCCACGCACTCACTCATCCATCCAATTCACCCACTCACTCACCTACCCACACACACACTCACTCACCCATCCACCCAATCACCCGTCCACCCACTCACCTACCCATGAACTCACTCACCCATCCAATAAACCACCAATTTACCCACTCACTCACCTACCCACACATTCACATCACCCACCAATTAATCCACTCGCTCACCCTTCCAACCAGTGACCCACCCACTCACCTACCCACCCATTCACTCACCCATCCAATTCACCCACTCACTCACCCATCACCCACCCACTCACCTACCCACACACTCACTCATCCAATTCACCCACTCAATCACCCATCACCCACCCACTCACCTACCCACACACTCACTCACACATCCAATTCACCCACTCAATCACCCATCACCCACCCACTCACCTACCCACACACTCACTCACACATCCACCCAATCACCCTTCCACCCACTCACCTACCCATGAACTCACTCACCCATCCAATAAACCACCAATTTACCCACTCACTCACCTACCCACACATTCACATCACCCACCAATTCATCCACTCGCTCACACTTTCACCCCTCACATACCCACACACTCACCCATCCAATCACCCACCAATTCACCCACTCACTCAAACAACCATCACTGGGATGGATAGTGATGGTTGTGATGGTGGCTAGTATCGGTGTGAATTGCGATGGTGATGGTGAAGAGTGATGGTAATGGTGGCTGGTATTGCCATAATAGCCATAACGACATAGATACCACGTTACTACAAAGATCCCCCGTGTAGCCTCTAACAGGCTGCAGGGCAAGTGCTGTTAGCTAGCACCTCACACACAGACACAGGCAAAGATCCCCCGTGTAGCCTCTAACAGACTACAGGGCGAGTGCTGTTAGTAGCGAGTATCAGCAGCAACACACAGAGGGGGTGGGTGGCCAGCACCACGCCCGACCGCCTTTGTCTCCCCAGTGGCGATGTTTTCCCACACCCAAAAAGAGAATGATTTGAGGCTGAGTCGACCTAGGGGAGGCCCAGGACCGGCGTAGCGCTGACCACCGCTCACCACACTACCACTACCAAAACCCATTCACCACCACCACCTCCATCACCTCCACCACAATCAGCAGACAAAGATCCCCCGTGTAGCCTCTAACAGACTGCAGGGGCAAGTGCTGTTAGCTGGCACCTCACACACAAACACAGACAAAGATCCCCCGTGTAGCCTCTAACAGGCTGCAGGGGCAAGTGCTGGTAGCTAGCACCTCACACACAGACAAAGATCCCCCGTGTAGCCTCTAACAGGCTGCAGGGGCAAGTGCTGTTAGCTACACCTACACACAGACACAGACAAAGATCCCCCATGTAGCCTCTAACAGACTGCAGGGGCAAGTGCTGTTAGCTAGCACCTCACACACAGACACAGACAAAGATCCCCCGTGTAGCCTCTAACAGGCTGCAGGGGCAAGTGCTGTTAGCTAGCACCTCACACACAGACACAGACAAAGGTCCCCCGTGTAGCCTCTAACAGGGTGCAGGGGCAAGTGCTGTTAGCTAGCACCTCACACACAGACACAGACAAAGATCCCCGTGTAGCCTCTAACAGGCTGCAGGGGCAAGTGCTGCTAGCTAGCGAGTAGCAGCAGCAACCTATGAAGGCTACCGGCACTGTGGCACACACAGAGGGGTGGGTGGCCAGCACCACCCCCGCCCGGCCGCCTTTGTCTCTCCCCCAGTGCTGGCGATGTTCACGGCACCACGACCGCACCAGGCTACACATTTGAGGCCGAGTCGACCTAGGGGATTCCCACGCGCGCACATATGTTCACTACCTCGCCAATTACACTGCGTCCCAATTGTTACCAGGTGAGATACGTAGAGATACATACAGACACATAGAGACGAGTAGAGACCAGTAGAGATACATAGAGATACATAGAGACGAGTAGAGACACATAGAGACCCATAGAGATACATAGAGACACACAGAGACCAGTAGAGATACATAGAGATACATAGAGATACATAGAGACACATACAGACACATGGAGACGAGTAGAGACCAGTAGAGATACATAGAGATACATAGAGATACATAGAGATACATAGAGACACATAGAGACGAGTAGAGACCAGTAGAGATACATAGAGATACATAGAGATACATAGAGAGACATAGAGACGAGTAGAGACCAGTAGAGATACATAGAGACACATAGAGACGAGTAGAGACCAGTAGAGATACATAGAGATACATAGAAACACATGGAGACCAGTAGAGATACATACAGGCACATAGAGACACATAGAGACGAGTAGAGATACATACAGACACATTGAGATACATAGAGATACATACAGACACAGAGACCAGTAGAGATACATACAGACACATAGAGACCCATAGAGATACATAGAGACACACAGAGACCAGTAGAGATACATAGAGATACATAGAGATACATAGAGACACATTGAGACCCATAGAGATACATACAGCCACACAGAGACCCATAGAGATACATAGAGACACATACAGATACATAGAGACCAGTAGAGATACATAGAGATACATACAGACACATAGAGACGAGTAGAGATACATAGAGATACATAGAGACACATGGAGACCCATAGAGATACATAGAGACACATTGAGATACATAGAGACACATTGAGACCCATAGAGATACATAGAGACACATTGAGATACATAGAGATACATAGAGATACATACAGACACAGAGACCAGTAGAGATACATACAGACACATAGAGACCCATAGAGATACATAGAGACACACAGAGACCAGTAGAGATACATAGAGATACATAGAGATACATAGAGATACATAGAGACACATTGAGACCCATAGAGATACATAGAGATACATAGAGATACATAGAGACACATTGAGACCCATAGAGATACATAGACACATTGATATACATAGAGATACATAGAGATACATAGAGACACACAGAGACCAATAGAGATACATAGAGATACATACAGATACATAGAGACTAGTAGAGATACATAGAGACACATTGAGACCCATAGAGATACATAGAGACACATTGAGATACATAGAGATACATAGAGATACATACAGACACAGAGACCAGTAGAGATATATACAGACACATAGAGACCCATAGAGATATATACAGACACAGAGACCAGTAGAGATACATACAGACACATAGAGATACATAGAGATACATAGAGACCCATAGAGACACATAGAGATACATAGAGATCCATAGAGATACATACAGACACATGGAGACCCATAGAGACCCATAGAGATACATAGAGATCCATAGAGATACATACAGACACATGGAGACCAGTAGAGATACATATAAATACACAGAGACCAGTAGAGATACATAGAGATACATACAGACACATGGAGACCAGTAGAGATACAGACACATAGAGACACGTAGAGACACATAGAGATACATAGAGACGAGTAGAGATACATAGAGACACATTGAGATACATAGAGATACATACAGACACAGAGACCAGTGGAGATACATAGAGATACATACAGACACAGAGATGAGTAAAGATACATAGAGACACATAGAGATGAGTAAAGATACATAGAGATATATAGAGACACAGAGACCTGTAGAGATACATACAGACACATAGAGATACATGGAGACACATAGAGACACATAGAGACACATAGACTAAAATAAACTTTATTTATTTATTGTGCCAAGTTTAAGGCCGCCACGACAGAGCTGCTCCTGTGAAGCGACTTTATCAGATGAAGCGACTCCCCTGGCCTTCACTGCTGATAGCAGCTCTCCACCACGTGGTTTATCACCATCATCATCATCATCACCATCATTACGTGGTAATTCATACAAGCAGCCAAATATTCTAAACGCGTAGAGATACATAGAGACACATAGAGATACATAGAGACACATAGAGATACATAGAGACACATAGAGATACATACATACACATAGAGATACATAGAGATACATAGAGACACATAGAGATACATAGAGATACATAGAGAAATAGCGATACATAGAGACCCGTAGAGACACATAGAGATACATAGAGACACATAGAGATACATACATACACATAGAGACACATAGAGACACATAGAGACACATAGAGATACATAGAGATACATAGAGACCAATAGCGATACATAGAGACCCGTAGAGATACATAGAGATACATACATACACATAGAGACACATAGAGATACATAGAGATACATAGAGACACACAGAGACACATAGAGATACATATAGACGAGTAAAGATACAGAGATACATAGAGATACATAGAGACACACAGAGATACATAGAGACCCGTAGAGATACATAGAGATACATAGAGACACGTAGAGACCCATAGAAATACATAGAGATACATAGAGATACAGAGATACATACAGACACATGGAGACCATAGAGATACATAGAGACACGTAGAAATACATAGAGATACATAGAGATACATAGAGACCCGTAGAGATACATAGATATGCATAAAGACCCATAGAGACCCATAGAGATACATAGAGACATAGAGATACATAGAGACACATAGAGATACATAGAGATACATACAGACACATACAGATACATAGAGACCAGTAGAGATACATAGTGATACATAGAGACACATGGAGACCCATAGAGATACATAGAGACACATTGAGATACATGGAGATACATACAGCCACATAGAGATACATAGAGACCATAAAGATACATAGAGACACATGGAGACCCATAGAGACGAGTAGAGATACAGAGACACATGGAGACCCATAGAGATACATAGAGACATATTGAGATACATAGAGACCATAGAGATATATAGAGATACGTAGAGATACATACAGATACATAAAGACGAGTAGAGATAGATAGAGACACATGGAGACCCATAGAGATACATACAGACACAGAGACCAGATATACATAGAGATACATAGAGATACATATAGACACATGGAGACCATAGAGATACACAGAGATACATAGAGACCCGTAGAGATACATACAGATACATACAGATACATACAGATACATAGAAACGAGTAGAGATACATACAGACACATGGAGACCCATAGAGATACATAGAGACACATGGAGACACATAGAGACACATACAGACACATACAAATACATAGAGACCAGTAGAGATACATAGTGATACATAGAGACACATAGAGATGAGTAAAGGCACATAGAGACACATAGAGACACATAGAGATACATAGAGACGAGTAAAGATACATAGAGCCACATGGAGACACACAGAGACCCATAGAAATACATAGAGATACATACAGACACATAGAGAAACATAGAGACGAGTAAAGATACATACAGATACATAGAGACACATAGAGCCACATAGAGACACATAGAGACCCATAGAGATACATACAGATACATAGAGACACATAGAGCCACATAGAGACACATAGAGATCCATAATTCATACAAGCAGCCAAATATTCCAAACGCGTGGTGGTGGTGGTGGTGTTGATTCTAAATGTGGAGCAAAATCCACCCGACCACGGGAGAGAGAGAGACACGCAGATCCAAATATACAGCAGCAACAGGCATCTAAAGGGTCAGTATCGACCCACGACCTCCTGCACACCAGGCGAGGTAGTTAACATCTCCTAGCCACCGTGATGATGATGATGAGAGAGACGCAGACTCCAAATATACAGCAGCAGCAGCAGGCATCAGGGTCGGGATTGAACCCACGACCTCCTGCACACCAGGCGAGGTAGTCAACATCTCCTAGCTACTGTGATGATGAGAGACAAACTCCAAATATGAGCAGCAGCAGCATCGTCAGGGTCGGGATCGAACCCACGACCTCCTGTATACCAGGCGAGGTAGTTAACATCTCCTAGCCACCGTGATGATGATGAGAGAGACACAGACTCCAAATATACAGCAGCAGGCGTCAGGGTCGGGATTGAACCCACGACCTCCTGTATACCAGGCGAGGTAGTCAACATCTCCTAGCCACCGTGATGATGATGAGAGAGAGACACGCAGACTCCAAATATACAGCAGCAGCAGGCATCAGAGTCGGGATCGAACCCACGACCTCCTGTGTACCAGGCGAGGTAGTTAACATCTCCTAGCCACCGTGATGATGATGATGAGAGACGCAGACTCCAAATACACAGCAGCAGGCGTCATCAGGGTCGGGTTCGACCCCACGACCTCCTGCACACCAGGCCAGGTAGTCAACATCTCCTAGACACCGTGATGATGATAGACGCAGACTCCAAATATACAGCAGCAGCAGGCATCAGGGTCGGGATCGAACCCACGACCTCCTACACACCAGGCGAGGTAGTCAACATCTCCTAGCCACCGTGATGATGATAGAGACGCAAACTCCAAATATTCAGCAGCAACAGGCATCTAAAGGGTCAGATCGACCTCACAACCTCCTGCACACCAGGCGAGGTAGTTAACATCTCCTAGCCACTGTGATGATGATGATGAGAGACGCAGACTCCAAATATACAGCAGCAGGCATCGTCAGGGTCGGGTTCGAACCCACGACCTCCTGTACACCAGGCGAGGTAGTCAACATCTGGCTCATTCTTTCAATTCATTCTGAACCAGATTTGTGTTTGTGTCGTCTTTCCAACCCCTCCCCCCCTACCCCGTCCCCTCCACAACCTCCGATTCGCACGGTCGGCTACGTGGGCAGCCTGAGAAGAAGATCAATTTATATTTAAAGCTTTCGTGACTGCAGGGATTCATCTTCTTGGTTCTTTCGGTAAAGTCACGTAGAAGGGAAATAATAATATAATAAAANTAAAACATTATAAATTAATACAATTCTCACGACGTTTCGGCCGCAACGCAAGCAGCCGTCCTCAGGTGAAGAACAGGTCTGTCGGAAAGACAGCGTCTGAATACCTTCAGATTTATTACGTTTTTATAATGTTTTATTTTTATTATTTTATTATTTCCCTTCTACGTGACTTTACCGAAAGAACCAAGAAGAAAATTTTATGATGTTTGATTTTTATTATTTTATTATTTCCCTTCTACGTGACTTTACCGAAAGAACCACGAAGATAATTTTATGATGTTAGATTTTTATTATTTATTATTTCCCTTCTACGTGACTTTACCGAAAGAACCACGAAAATGAATTTCAATCTTGACTTGAAGCTTTCGCGACTCTTTGGTTCTTTGGGAAAGAGAATAAATGAAATAACAGAATCCGACGTTTCGATTGCTACACAAGCAGCCATCATCAGGTAACAATGACTGAGAAAACAAACCTAGTGAGCTTAGAAACACAATACAATACAACACAGAGAGTCGGCTAACACAAACAATCAACACCAAAGATTGCTCGATTTGAGAGAGAGACAAAACAGAGACACGGGGACACAGACAGACACATAGAAAGAGACACAGAGACACACAGAGGCACACAGAGAGAGACACACAAATACACAGACACAAGCAGAAAGAGACCCACACAGAGACACACAGAGAGACACACACATAGACACACAGACAGACACACGAGCAGAAAGAGACTCGCACAGAGACACACAAAGAAAGAATCACACAGAGACACACAGAGAGACACAGAGAGACACAGAGAGACGCACACAGAGAGACACACACAGACACGCAAGCAGAGACTCACACAGACACACAGAGAGACACACACAGACACGCACAGAGACACACAGACACACAGAGAGAGACACACACAGACACACAGAGACACACAGAGAGAGACACACAGAGATACACAAAGATAAAGACAAAGATCCCCGTATAGCCTTAACAGACTGTAGGGGCAAGTGCTGTTAGCGAGCACCTATGAAGGCCGGAACGGTACACGAGGGGTGGGTGGCCAGCACCACGCCCGACCGCCTTTGTCTCCCCAGTGGCGATGTTTACACACCGCACAAGGTACTCATTTAAGGCTGAGTCGACCTAGGGAGGCCCAGGACCGGTTCAGATAATCGTCACTGGGGTTGGCCGTGAGCGGGAATCGAACCCGGGATTCAGGTTTATAGCGCCGCGCTAACCGCTACACTACCACTCCCCACACACAGAGACACACACACAGAGACACACAGACAGAGACACACACAGAGACACACACACAAGAGAGACACACAGAAACACACAGACACACACAGAGACACACACACAGAGAGACAGACAGACACAGAGACACACACACACACACAGAGACACACAGAGACACACACACAGACACACACACAGAGACACACACACAGAGACACACACAGAGACACACAGACACACAGAGAGAAACACACACAGAGACACACACACAGAGAGAGACACACAGAAATACACACAGACACACACACACACACAGAGAGACACACTGAGACAGACAAAGAGACACACACACACACACACAGAGACACGCACAGAGACACACACAGAGACACACACACACGCAGAANCACACAGAGACACACACAGAGACACACAGAGACACACAGAGNCACACACNGAGACACACACAGAGAGAGACACACACAGAGACACACACACACACAGACACACACAGACACACACACAGAGACACACAGACACACACAGAGACACACACACAGAGACACACACAGACAGACACAGAAGNCACACACAGACATCACACAGAGACNCNCACAGACACACACAGAGACACACAGAAACACAGAGACNCACACAGACACAGAGACACAGACNCAGACAGACACAGNGACACACNGAGACACACACACNGAGNCACACACACAGAGAGCACACACAGAGACACAGAGGCACNCACACNGAGACACACAGACAGAGNGACACACAGAGACACACACACACACAGAGACGCACACAGAGACACACAGAGACACACACAGAGACACACACAGACACACACACAGAGACACACACACACAGAGAGACACACACACAGACACACACAATCTTTGCAATCTTTGGAAGAACGTCATCAAGCAGGCGGGGTTGTTGACCGTCGTGTTAGCCGACTCTCTCCGTGCTGGTTTGCGTCGCGTTTCTAAGCTCACGAGGTTTCTCTTCTGAGTCATTCTTACCTGACGATGGCTGCTTGTGTCGCAATCGAAACGTCGTATTCTGTTATTTATTTATTTCCCCACGTGACTTTACCGACAGAACCAAAGAGTAAGAAGTCCAATGTGCAGTGCAAAGGCAAAGATCCCCCGTGTAGCCTCTAACAGACTGCAGGGGCAAGTGCTGTTAGCTAGCACCTCACACACAGACAAAGAACCCCCGTGTAGCCTCTGACAGGCTGCAGGGGCAAGTGCTGTTAGCTGGCACCTCACACACAGACAAAGATCCCCCGTGTAGCCTCTAACATGCTGCAGGGGCAAGTGCTGTTAGCTAGCACCTCACACGCAGACACAGACAAAGATCCCCCGTGTAGCCTCTAACAGGCTGCAGGGGCAAGTGCTGTTAGCTAGCACCTCACACACAGACACAGACAAAGATCCCCCGTGTAGCCTCTAACAGGCTGCAGGGGCAAGTGCTGTTAGCTAGCACCTCTGATACACAGACAAAGATCCCCCGTGTAGCCTCTAACAGACTGCAGGGGCAAGTGCTGTAGCCTCACACACAGACACAGACAAAGATCCCCCGTGTAGCCTCTAACAGGCTGCAGGGGCAAGTGCTGTTAGCTAGCACCTCACACACAGACACAGCCAAAGCTCCCCGTGTAGCCTCTAACAGGCTGCAGGGGCAAGTGCTGTTAGCTAGCACCTCACACACAGACAAAGATCCCCCGTGTAGCCTCTAACAGGCCGCAGGGGCAAGTGCTGCTAGTAGCGAGTAGCAGCAGCAACCTGTGAAGGCTACCGGCACTGTAGCACACGCAGAGGGGTGGGTGGCCAGCACCACGCCCGGCCGCCTTTGTCTCCCCACAGCGGCGATGTTCACTACACACGCTACACCAGCTACTCAGTTGAGGCTGAGTCGACCTAGGGGAGGCCCACGACCGGTTCAGACGATCGAACTCGGGTGTAGCCGGGTTCAGGAGCGCAGCGCTAACCACTACACCCACCGCTCCCCCACATCCCTCCACAACACGCACAGAACACACTCACAAGCATCGCCTCACAAAGGATTGACACAGAGGCGACGTTTCGGACACGGGCCTCGTGAATCTCGAGAGAGAGAGGAGGTAGAGAGGGGGGTAGAGAGAGAGGGGTAGAGAGGGGGGTAGAGAGGGGGGTAGAGAGAGAGGGGGTAGAGAGAGGGGGGTAGAGAGAGAGGGGNTAGAGACAGAGGGGGTAGAGAGAGAGGGGGTAGAGAGAGGGGGTAGAGAGAGAGGGGGGAGAGAGAGAGGGGGTAGAGAGAGAGGGGGTAGAGAGAGAGGGGGAGAGAGAGGGGGTAGAGAGAGAGGGGGGAGAGAGAGAGGGGGTAGAGAGAGAGGGGGTAGAGAGAGAGGGGGTAGAGAGAGAGGGGGGAGAGAGAGNGGGGTAGAGAGAGAGAGGGGGTAGAGAGAGAGGGGGTAGAGAGAGAGGGGGTAGAGAGAGAGGGGGTAGAGAGAGAGGGGTAGAGAGAGAGAGGGTAGAGAGAGAGGGGTAGAGACAGAGGGGTAGAGAGAGAGGGGTAGAGAGAGAGGGGGTAGAGAGAGGGGGTAGAGAGAGAGAGGTAGAGAGAGAGGGGGTAGAGAGAGAGGGGGTAGAGAGAGAGGGGGTAGAGAGAGAGGGGGAGAGAGAGAGGGGGTAGAGAGAGAGAGGGGGTAGAGAGAGGGGGTAGAGAGAGAGGGGTAGAGAGAGAGGGGGTAGAGAGAGAGGGGTAGAGAGAGAGAGGGGGTAGAGAGAGAGGGTAGAGACAGAGGGGTAGAGAGAGAGGGTAGAGAGAGAGGGGTAGAAGAGAGGTAGAGAGAGAGGGGGTAGAGAGAGAAGGGGGTAGAGAGAGAGGGGGTAGAGAGAGAGGGGGGGTAGAGAGAGAGGGGGAGAGAGAGAGGGGGGTAGAGAGAGAGGGGGTAGAGAGAGAGGGTTAGAGAGAGGGGTAGAGAGAGAGAAGGGGGTAGAGAGAGAGAAGGGGGTAGAGAGAGAGGGGTAGAGAGAGGGGTAGAGAGAGAGAGGGGGTAGAGAGAGAAGGGGGTAAGAGTAAGAGGGGGTAAGAGAGAGAGAGAAGAGAGGGGGTAGAGAGAGAGGGGTGAGAGAAGGGAGGAGGGTAGAGAGGAGAGTGAGGTAGAGAGAGAGAGGGTAGAGAGAGGTAGAGAGAGAGGGGGTAGAGAGAGGGGTAGAGAGAGAGAGGGTAGAGGAGAGGGGTAGAGAGAGAGAGAGAGAGGGGGGTAGAGAGAGAGGGTAGAGAGAGAGGGGTAGAGAGAGAGGGGTAGAGAGAGGGGGGTAGAGAGAGAGAGAGAGAGGGGGGTAGAGAGAGAGGGGGGGTAGAGAGAGGGAGGTAGAGAGAGAGGGGGTAGAGAGAGAGGGGGGTAGAGACAGAGGGGTAGAGAGAGGGGGGTAGAAGAGAGGGGGTAGAGAGGGGGTAGAGAGAGAAGGGGTAGAGAGAGAAGGGGTAGAGAGAGGAGGGGGTAGAGAGAGGGGCGGTAGAGAGGAGAGGGGTAGAGAGGAGGGGGGTAGAGAGAGAGGGGGTAGACAGAGAGAGGGGGTAGAGAGAAAGAGAGAGGGGGTACAGAGAGGGTAGACAGACAGAGGGGGTAGACAGAGAGAGGGGGTAGAGAGAGGGGTAGAGAGAGGGGGTAGAGAGGGGGGGGTAGAGAGAGAGGTAGAGAGGAGAGGGGGGTAGAGAGAGAGGGGTGTAGAGAGAGACGGGGTAGAGAGGGGGTAGAGAGAGAGAGGGGTAGAGAGAGAGGGGGTAGAGAGAGAGGGGTAGAGAGAGAGGGGTAGAGAGAGAGGAGGTAGAGAGAGGGGGTTAGAGAGAGAGGGGTAGAGAGAGAGGGTAGAGAGAGGGTAGAGAGAGAGGGGGTAGAGAGAGAGGGGGTAGAGAGGGGGGTAGAGAGAGAGAGGGGTAGAGAGAGAGGGGGTAGAGAGAGAGGGGTTAGAGAGAGGGGTAGAGAGAGAGGGGGTTAGAGAGAGAGGGGTAGAGAGAGAGGGGTAGAGAGAGAGGGGGTAGAGAGGGGGCGGTAGAGAGAGGGGGTAGAGAGACAGGGGTAGAGACAGAGGGGGTAGAGAGAGAGGAGGTAGAGAGAGAGGGGTTAGAGAGAGGAGGGGGTAGAGAGAGGGGGGTAGACAGAGAGAGGGGGTAGAGAGAGAGGGGGTAGAGAGAGAGGGGGTAGAGAGAGAGGGGGTAGAGAGAGAGGGGTAGAGAGAGAGGGGGGTAGAGAGAGAGGGGTAGAGAGAGAGAGGGGGTGAGAGAGAGGGGGGGTAGAGAGAGGGGGTAGAGAGGGGGGGTAGAGAGACAGGGGGTAGAGAGGAGGGTAGAGAGAGGGGGTAGAGAGGGGGGGGTAGAGAGAGAGGGGGTAAGAGAGAGAGGGGTAGAGATGGGGGTAGAGAGAGAGAGGGGGGCAGAGAGAGAGGGGTAGAGAGAGGGGGGTATAGAGAGGGGGGGGGGTAGAGAGAGAGGGGGTAGAGAGAGGGGGTAGACAGAGAGGGGTAGAGAGAGAGGGGTAGAGAGAGAGGGGGGTAGAGAGAGAGGGTAGAGAGAGAGGGGTAGAGAGAGAGGGTAGAGAGAGAGGGGTAGAGACAGAGGGGAGAGAGAGAGGGGTAGAGAGAGAGGGGGTAGAGAGAGGTAGAGAGGAGAGAGGGGGTTAGAGAGAGAGGGTAGAGAGAGAGGCGGGTAGATCACGGTGGCTAGGAGATGTTGACTACCTCGCCTGGTATACAGGAGGTCGTGGGTTCAATCCCGACCCTGACGCCTGCTGCTGCTGTATATTTGGAGTCTGTGTGTCTCTCTCATCATCATCACGGTGGCTAGGAGATGTTAACTACCTCGCCTGGTATACAGGAGGTCGTGGGTTCGATCCCGACCCTGACGATGCCTGCTGGCTGCTGCTGTATATTTGGAGTTTGTCTCTCATCATCACAGTAGCTAGGAGATGTTGACTACCTCGCCTGGTGTGCAGGAGGTCGTGGGTTCAATCCCGACCCTGATGCCTGCTGCTGTATATTTGGAGTCTGCGTCTCTCATCATCACGGTGGCTAGGAGATGTTAACTACCTCGCCTGGTGTGCAGGAGGTCGTGGGGTCGATACTGACCCCTTTAGATGCCTGTTGCTGCTGTATATTTGGAGTCTGCGTGTCTCTCTCTCTCCCCGTGGTCGGGTGGATTTTGCTCCACATTTAGAATCAACACCACCACCACCACCACGCGTTTGGAATATTTGGCTGCTTGTATGAATTATGGATCTCTATGTGTCTCTATGTGGCTCTATGTGTCTCTATGTATCTGTATGTATCTCTATGGGTCTCTATGTGTCTCTATGTGGCTCTATGTGTCTCTATGTATCTGTATGTATCTTTACTCGTCTCTATGTTTCTCTATGTGTCTGTATGTATCTCTATGTATTTCTATGGGTCTCTGTGTGTCTCCATGTGGCTCTATGTATCTTTACTCGTCTCTATGTATCTCTATGTGTCTCTATGTGTCTCTATGTGCCTTTACTCATCTCTATGTGTCTCTATGTATCACTATGTATCTCTACTGGTCTCTATGTATTTGTATGTGTCTGTATGTGTCTCTATGTGTCTCCATGTGTCTCTATGTATCTCTATGGGTCTCCATGTGTCTGTATGTATCTCTACTCGTTTCTATGTATCTGTATGTATCTGTATGTATCTGTATGTATCTCTACGGGTCTCTATGTATCTCTGTGTATCTCTACTGGTCTCCATGTGTCTATATGTATCTCTATGTATCTCTACTGGTCTCTGTGTCTGTATGTATCTCTATGGGTCTCCATGTGTCTCTATCTATCTCTACTCGTCTTTATGTATCTGTATGTATCTCTACGTATCTCTATATATCTCTACTGGTCTCTATGTATCTCAATATGTCTCTATGTATCTCTATGGGTCTCCATGTGTCTCTGTATCTCTACTCGTCTCTATGGGTCTCCATGTGTCTCTATGTATCTTTACTGGTCTCTTATGTATCTCTATGTGGCTGTATGTATCTCCATGTATCTCAATGTGTCTCTATGTATCTCTATGGGTCTCCATGTGTCTCTATGTATCACTATGTATCTCTACTGGTCTCTATGTATCTGTATGTGTCTGTATGTATCTCTATGTATCTCTATGTGTCTCTATGTATCTCTATGTCTCTATGTATCTCTATGGGTCTCTATGGGTCTTTATGCATATCTATGTATCTCTACGGGTCTCTATGTATCTCTATGTATCTCTATGTATTTCTACGTGTCTCTATGTATCTCTACTGGTCTCCATGTGTCTGTATGTATCTCTGTATCTCTATGTATCTCTATGTATTTCTATGGGTCTCTACGTGTCTCTATGTATCTCTATGTATCTCTACGGGTCTCTATGTATCTCTGTGTGTCTCTATGTATCTCTATGTATCTCTGTATCTTTACTCGTCTATATGTATCTCTATGTGTCTCTGTGTGTCTCTATGTATCTCTATGTATCTCTATGTGTCTCTATGTGTATGTATGTATCTCTATGTATCTCTACGGGTCTCTATGTATCGCTATTGGTCTCTATGTATCTCTATGTATCTCTATGTGTCTCTATGTGTCTCTATGTGTCTCTATGTGTATGTATGTATCTCTATGTGTCTCTATGTATCTCTATGTGTCTCTACGGGTCTCTATGTATCGCTATTGGTCTCTATGTATCTCTATGTATCTCTATGTGTCTCTATGTATCTCTATGTATCTCTATGTGTATCTCTATGTGTCTCTATGTATCTCTATGTGTCTCTATGTATCTCTATGTGTCTCTATGTATCTCTACGCGTTTAGAATATTTGGCTGCTTGTATGAATTACCACGTAATGATGGTGATGATGATGATGATGGTGATAAACCACGTGGTGGAGAGCTGCTATCAGCAGTGAAGGCCAGGGGAGTCGCTTCATCTGATAAAGTCGCTTCACAGGAGCAGCTCTGTCGTGGCGGCCTTAAACTTGGCACAATAAATAAATAAAGTTTATTTTAGTCTATGTGTCTCTATGTGTCTCTATGTGTCTCCATGTATCTCTATGTGTCTGTATGTATCTCTACAGGTCTCTGTGTCTCTATATATCTCTATGTATCTTTACTCATCTCTATGTGTCTCTATGTATCTTTACTCATCTCTGTGTCTGTATGTATCTCTATGTATCTCCACTGGTCTCTGTGTCTGTATGTATCTCTATGTATCTCAATGTGTCTCTATGTATCTCTACTCGTCTCTATGTATCTCTATGTGTCTCTACGTGTCTCTATGTGTCTGTATCTCTACTGGTCTCCATGTGTCTGTATGTATCTCTATGTATCTCTACTGGTCTCTGTGTATTTATATGTATCTCTACTGGTCTCCATGTGTCTGTATGTATCTCTATGGATCTCTATGTATCTCTATGGGTCTCTATGGGTCTCCATGTGTCTGTATGTATCTCTATGGATCTCTATGTATCTCTATGTGTCTCTATGGGTCTCTATGTATCTCTATGTATCTCTATGTGTCTGTATGTATCTCTACTGGTCTCTGTGTCTGTATATATCTCTATGGGTCTCTATGTGTCTGTATATATCTCTACTGGTCTCTGTGTCTGTATGTATCTCTATGTATCTCTATGTATCTCAATGTGTCTCTATGTATCTCTATGGGTCTCAATGTGTCTCTATGTATCTCTACTAGTCTCTATGTATCTGTATGTATCTCTATGTATCTCTATTGGTCTCTGTGTGTCTCTATGTATCTCTATGTATCTCTATGTATATCAATGTGTCTATGTATCTCTATGGGTCTCAATGTGTCTCTATGTATCTCTATGTATCTCTATGTATCTCTATGGGTCTCAATGTGTCTCTATGTATCTCTATGTATCTCTATGTATCTCTATGTATCTCTACTGGTCTCTGTGTGTCTCTATGTATCTCTATGGGTCTCTATGTGTCTGTATGTATCTCTACTGGTCTCTGTGTCTGTATGTATCTCTATGTATCTCTATGTATCTCAATGTGTCTCTATGTATCTCTATGGGTCTCAATGTGTCTCTATGTATCTCAATGTGTCTCTATGTATCTCTATGGGTCTCCATGTGTCTCTATGTATCTCTATGTATCTCTACTCGTCTCTATGTGTCTGTATGTATCTCTATGTATCTCTACTGGTCTCTATGTATCTGTATGTGTCTCTATGTATCTCTATGGGTCTCTGTGTGGCTGTATGTATCTCTATGGGTCTCAATGTGTCTCTATGTATCTCTATGTATCTCTATGTATCTCTACTGGTCTCTGTGTGTCTCTATGTATCTCTATGGGTCTCTATGTGTCTGTATGTATCTCTACTGGTCTCTGTGTCTGTATGTATCTCTATGTATCTCAATGTGTCTGTATGTATCTCTACTCGTCTCTATGTGTCTCTATGTGCCTGTATGTATCTCTACTGGTCTCCATGTGTTTCTATGTATCTCTATGTATCTCTACTGGTCTCTACTCGTCTCTATGTGTCTCTATGTATCTCTACTGGTCTCTACTCGTCTCTATGTGTCTCTATGTATCTCTATGTATCTCTATGTATCTCTACTGGTCTCTACTCGTCTCTATGTGTCTCTATGTATCTCTATGTATCTCTATGTATCTCTATGTATCTCTACTGGTCTCTACTCGTCTCCATGTGTCTGTATGTGTCTCTATGTATCTCTATGTATCTCTATGTATCTCTACTGGTCTCTGTGTGTCTCTATGTATCTCTATGGGTCTCTATGTGTCTCTACTCGTCTCTATGTATCTCTATGTATCTCTACTGGTCTCTACTCGTCTCTATGTGTCTGTATGTATCTCTACGTATCTCACCTGGTAACAATTGGGGACGCAGTGTAATTGGCGAGGTAGTGAACATATGTGCGCGCGTGGGAATCCCCTAGGTCGACTCGGCCTCAAATGTGTAGCCTGGTGCGGTCGTGGTGCCGTGAACATCGCCAGCACTGGGGGAGAGACAAAGGCGGCCGGGCGGGGGTGGTGCTGGCCACCCACCCCTCTGTGTGTGCCACAGTGCCGGTAGCCTTCATAGGTTGCTGCTGCTACTGCTACTAGCAGCACTTGCCCCTGCAGCCTGTTAGAGGCTACACGGGGATCTTTGTCTGTGTCTGTGTGTGAGGTGCTAGCTAACAGCACTTGCCCCTGCACCCTGTTAGAGGCTACACGGGGGACCTTTGTCTGTGTCTGTGTGTGAGGTGCTAGCTAACAGCACTTGCCCCTGCAGCCTGTTAGAGGCTACACGGGGGATCTTTGTCTGTGTCTGTGTGTGAGGTGCTAGCTAACAGCACTTGCCCCTGCAGTCTGTTAGAGGCTACATGGGGATCTTTGTCTGTGTCTGTGTGTAGGTGTAGCTAACAGCACTTGCCCCTGCAGCCTGTTAGAGGCTACACGGGGGATCTTTGTCTGTGTGTGAGGTGCTAGCTACCAGCACTTGCCCCTGCAGCCTGTTAGAGGCTACACGGGGGATCTTTGTCTGTGTTTGTGTGTGAGGTGCCAGCTAACAGCACTTGCCCCTGCAGTCTGTTAGAGGCTACACGGGGGATCTTTGTCTGCTGATTGTGGTGGAGGTGATGGAGGTGGTGGTGGTGAATGGGTTTTGGTAGTGGTAGTGTGGTGAGCGGTGGTCAGCGCTACGCCGGTCCTGGGCCTCCCCTAGGTCGACTCAGCCTCAAATCATTCTCTTTTTTGGGTGTGGGAAACATCGCCACTGGGGAGACAAAGGCGGTCGGGCGTGGTGCTGGCCACCCACCCCCTCTGTGTGTTGCTGCTGATACTCGCTACTAACAGCACTCGCCCTGTAGTCTGTTAGAGGCTACACGGGGATCTTTGCCTGTGTCTGTGTGTGAGGTGCTAGCTAACAGCACTTGCCCCTGCAGCCTGTTAGAGGCTACACGGGGGATCTTTGTAGTAACGTGGTATCTATGTCGTTATGGCTATTATGGCAATACCAGCCACCATTACCATCACTCTTCACCATCACCATCGCAATTCACACCGATACTAGCCACCATCACAACATCACTATCCATCCCAGTGATGGTTGTTTGAGTGAGTGGGTGAATTGGTGGGTGATTGGATGGGTGAGTGTGTGGGTATGTGAGGGGTGAAAGTGTGAGCGAGTGGATGAATTGGTGGGTGATGTGAATGTGTGGGTAGGTGAGTGAGTGGGTAAATTGGTGGTTTATTGGATGGGTGAGTGAGTTCATGGGTAGGTGAGTGGGTGGAAGGGTGATTGGGTGGATGTGTGAGTGAGTGTGTGGGTAGGTGAGTGGGTGGGTGATGGGTGATTGAGTGGGTGAATTGGATGTGTGAGTGAGTGTGTGGGTAGGTGAGTGGGTGGGTGATGGGTGATTGAGTGGGTGAATTGGATGAGTGAGTGTGTGGGTAGGTGAGTGGGTGGGTGATGGGTGAGTGAGTGGGTGAATTGGATGGGTGAGTGAATGGGTGGGTAGGTGAGTGGGTGGGTCACTGGTTGGAAGGGTGAGCGAGTGGATTAATTGGTGGGTGATGTGAATGTGTGGGTAGGTGAGTGAGTGGGTAAATTGGTGGTTTATTGGATGGGTGAGTGAGTTCATGGGTAGGTGAGTGGGTGGACGGGTGATTGGGTGGATGGGTGAGTGAGTGTGTGTGTGGGTAGGTGAGTGAGTGGGTGAATTGGTGGATGAGTGAGTGCGTGGGTAAGTGAGGGTGTATGGCTGATGGGTGACTGAGTGGGCGAATTGATGGGCGATTGGATGAGTGAGTGAGTGTGTGGGTGGATGGGTGAGCGAGTGGGTGGGCAAGTGAGTGGGTGTTTGAATGAGTGGTGTTTAGATGGTCGAGCGGGTAGGGCTGGCGGTTGAGTGGGTGGGCGAGTGGATGATCGAGTGGGCGAGTGGGTGGCTGAGTGGGTGAATGGCACCACGGTGGCATACGAGCCTCTGGGTTTCTCTTCGATCCTCCTGCTCCTCCACCACCTCCACCGCCACCACCGCCACCACCTCCACCACCTCCAACTCCACCACCTCCACCACCACCACCTCCACCACCACCATCTCCACCACCTCCACCGCCACCACCACCTCCACCACCTCCACCGCCACCTCCACCACCTCAACTGCCACCAACCACCGCCACACCTCCACCACGACCACCACCTCCACCACTAAACACCACCACCACCACCTACACCGCCACCACCACCACCGCCACCACCGCCACCACCGCCACCTCCACCACCACCTCCTCCACCGCCACCACCGCCACCTCCACCACCGCCACCGTCACCTCCTCCACTACCTCCACCACCGCCACCTCCACCACCACTACCACCGCCTCCACCACCTCCACCACCGCCACCACAACCACCTCCACCACCGCCACCGTCACCTCCTCCACCGCCACCACAACCAACTCCACCACAACCACCTCCACTACCTCCACCACCGCCACCTCCACCACCACTACCACAACCTCCACCACCTCCACCACCGCCACCACAACCACCTCCACCACCTCGACCACGACCACCGCCTCCACCACCTCCACCACCTCCACCACCGCCACCACCGCCACCTCCATCACCGTCACCGCCACCTCCTCCACCGCCACCACAACCAACTCCACTACCTCCACCACCGCCACCACCACCACCACCACTACCACCTCCACCACGACCACCACCTCCACCACGACCACCACCTCCACCACCTCCAGCACTAAACACCACCTCCACCACCGCCACCACCACCTCCAACACCGCCACCACCGCCACCTCCTCCACCGCCACCACAACCACTTCCACCTACACCACCTCCACCACCTCCAACACCTCCACCGCCACCACCACCTCCACCACCGCCACCACCGCCACCTCCATCACCACCACCTCCACCATCTCCACCACCTCCACCACCGCCACCACCTCCACCACCTCCACCACCTCCAACACCTCCACCACCTCCACCACCGCCACCACCACCACCTCCACAACCTCCACCACCTCCACCACCGCCACCACCTCCACCACCGCCACCACCTCACCACTCCACCACCTCCACCACCATCACCTCCACCTCCACCACCTCCACCACCTCCACCACCTCCACCACCACTCCACCACCACCACCACCACCTCCACCACCTCCACCACCACCACCACCACCTCCACCACCTCCACCACCACCACCACCACCTCCACCGCCACCACCTCCACCACCATCACCTCCACCACCTCCACCACCTTCACCACCACCGCCACCACCACCACCTGCACCTCCTCCACCGCCACCTCCTCCACCACCACCACCTCCACCACCACCACCACCTCCTCCACCACCACCACCTCCTCCACCACCTCCGCCACAACCACCTCCACTACCTCCACCACCACCTCCACCACCACCACTTCCCCCATCTCCTCCACGTGTCGCCAAATGTCCAGCGGTGGGAATCTTCTCTCTTGGATGCAGGATGCCGGAGCCAGGAGACCTCATCGAGATCAACAGAACCTGCTACCAGCACTGGGCTTTGTACGTCGGCGACGGATACGTCATTCACCTCGCGCCACCCAGTGAGTTGTGCCCCTGCAATGATTAAGGTCCCCCGTGTAGCCTGTAAGAGGACTGCTGGGGCAAGGGCAGAGCAGGCATCGTCAGGGTTGGGATCGAACCCACGATCTCCTGTACGCCAGGCGAGGTAGTCAACTTCTCCTAGCCACCGTGATGATGATGATGAGAGAGAGAGAAACGCAGACTCCAAATATACAGCAGCAGCAGGCATTGTCAGGGTCGGGATAGACCCACGACCTCCTGCACACCAGGCGAGGTAGTCAACATCTCTTAGCCACCGTGATGATGATGATGAGAGAGAGACGCAAACTCCAAATATACAGCAGCAGCAGCAGGCATCGCCAGGGTCGGATCGAACCCACGACCTCCTGCACACCAGGCAAGGGAGTCAACATCTCCTAGCCGCCGTGGTTCTTTCGGTAAAGTCACGTAGAATGTAAACAAAAATAATAATAAAATAAAGCATAATATTTTTATTTTATTTTATTTTATTATGTTTTATTTTATTCTTTTCATTGTTTCCATTCTACGTGACTTTACCGAAAGAACCAAGAAGACGAATCCCTGCAGTCACGAAAGAAGCTTTAAACCGAAACTGTCTTTTCGCGTTTCACCGTGAATCTGAGACGGAGTCTCCACTGTGCCCCCCATCCCCCTCCACCCCCCAAACGCGTCAGGCGAAGACGGCGTCGACGGAGCCCACAGCATCATGTCGGTGGCCACGAGCAAGGCGAAGGTGAAGCTGGAGCTGCTGAAGGAGGTGGTGGGCCAGAGCACGTTCCAGGTCAACAACAAGGGGCGCCGGCGGCCGCTGCCCATCGACGAGATCTGCGAAAGGCGCGGGCGCTCGTGGGCGAGATGCTGGACTACGACGTGCTGAGCTGCAACTGCGAACACTTCGTGACGGCGCTGCGCTTCGGGGAGGCGCGCTCGGACCAGGTGACGGACAGACAGAGACGGACAGAGATGGAGAGAGACAGACAGAGATGGAGAGACAGACAGAGATGGAGACATGCAGAGACAGAGATGGAGACATACAGAGACAGAGATGGAGACATACAGAGACAGACAGAGATGGAGACATACAGAGACAGACAGAGATGGAGACATACAGAGACAGAGATGAAGACAGACAGAGATGGAGACATACAGAGACAGACAGAGATGGAGACATACAGAGAAGACAGAGATGGAGACATACAGAGACAGAGATGAAGACAGACAGAGATGGAGACAGACACAGAGATGAAGACAGAGATAGACATACAGAGACAGAGATAAGATAGATAGAGATTGACAGAGATGGAGACATACAGAGACAGAGATGAAGATAGATAGAGATGACAGAGATGGAGACATACAGAGACAGAGATGAAGATAGATAGAGATTGACAGAGATGGAGACATACAGAGACAGAGATGAAGATAGATAGAGATTGACAGAGATGGAGACATACAGAGACAGAGATGAAGATAGATAGAAATGGACAGAGACAGAGATGTAGGAGACAGATAATGAGACAGACTGCCTCCTCCCGCTCCCTCTCCTCCTCACCATCCTCCCTCCCCCTGTTCCCCCTCCACCTTCCTCCCACTCACCAGGTGAGGCAAGGCATGTGGGCTGCAGGCGGCACGGTGGTAGCCGTGCTGGGCACGCTGTCCGCCTTCGCCTGGTATCGCGACAGCAACAAGAAACAGGAGCAGTGACGGGTTTGTCGTGGTGGTGGCGGCGGTGGTAGTGGTGGTGGTGGTGGTGGTGTTGGTGGTAGTGGTGGTGGTGTTGATGTTGTTGGTGGTAGTGGTGGTGGGTGGTGGTAGGAGTGGTGGTGATAGTGACAGTATTGGTGGTGGTAGGGATTTCCAACAAGACCTACATCTCTGCTTCATTGACTGGTCAAGGCTGTGATACCATCAGTAGGCCTGGGCTCTGGGTTGTTCTTCGTGCTTTCGGAGTCCCTGACCCTCTGCTCACGCCATTAAGGACCTTCATGATGGTGGTAACTACGTGGCCGGGAGTCGGAGCCATTCTCTGTACACCTTGGGGTGCGACAGGGATGTCCTCTGGCTCCCAATTATTTAGCATCTATTTTGACCATAGTTGTGAACCTTCAATCGCTGTGCGGGGGAATTTCCATCTGGTACAGATACAATGGGAGCTGATCGATGCCCGGGTGCGGTCAAGGGATGGCTCCCTATTGCAACCACGTTATGTATGCCGATAATCTGGTAATTGCTGCTCACTCGGAGGAGGAGTTGGAGGCGCTGCTCCTGAACTGGAGCTTGCCACTAAGAGGGGGGCCTTACCACCAGCCCCACCAAAACTAAGCACCTGCCTTGGTATTTTGTACCATCGGGCACTCCACCCCCACAACTCCCAATTGGTGATGGGGCAGTAGTGGAGAGCGTGGAGAGTTTCCCATACCTGGGCAGTGTGCTCAGGACCGGCTCCGGATTGACAGCAGAGGTCTCACTCCGAATCAGTGAGCGGCATTATCTTTTCATCGGTTGCGTAACGCTGTGTGGAAGCTACCTGGTCTGTCGCTCCGCACGAAGCTTCAGGTCTTCTCGGACACTGTAATTCCCTCCCTTCTCTATGCTTGCGAAACGTGGACCCTCCTAATGGAACATTTCGCCAGTTGAAACATTTAGGCTGGCCTGCCTAGTATCCATCTTGGGTTTAACCAGGCTGGATTGTGTGAATAACTCACATATCCTTGAAAGATCTGGACAAAGTCCCATCGGTGAGCTCCTCCGGCAGGCAAGGCTGCGTTGGCTGGGTCATGTAGCCCGCGTGCCCAGTCACCGCATGCCTAAACAGCTTTTGTTCGGCCAGATCGAGGGGGCTAAATGGACGCAGCACGGGCTGGAGAAGAGATGGAATGATGTGGTACAGGAGGATGTGGAGCTGAGTGGACTTGCCAATGACTGGTACCAGCGGTGTCAAGATCGGCCTCAGTGAGGAGGCTCGTGAAGGACGCTACTGGGCAGTTGGAAGCAGTCGCCCTCCAACAACAACGGAGGGGGGAGGAGCGATGCTCACAACAACGAGCGGAGCGCCGGGTGGCTAAAGCACAGCAAGTTGGACAGTAGGGGGCACAGGTGGTGCATCAGCCAGTCATCTCAGTCAGTCGATCTGTGGCACCTGGGTCTGCCCTGTGACCTCCTGCCAGCGGGTGTTGGACACTTCACATGGCCTCAGCGTACACATAGCCTGGCACAAGCGCCGTGGTGACGTCACCGCTGCTTAGTGGCGAATGGCGGTTGTTGTTGTTGTAGTGGTGGTGTTGATGGTGGTGGTGCTAATAGTGGTGATAGTTGTGGTGGTTGTGGGTGGTGATGGTGGTGCTAGTGGTGGGGAGCGGTGGGTGTAGTGGTTAGCACTACGCTGGCTACAAACCCGGTGACTTGAGTTCGATTCCCGCTCACGGCCAACACATTTATCTGAACCGGTCCTGGGCCTCCCCTAGGTCGACTCAGCCTCAAATGAGTACTGGTGCGGTGTGTAGTGAACATCGCCACTCGGGAGACAAAGGCGGCGGGCGTGGTGCTGGCCACCCACCCCCTCGTGTGCCGTGCCGGCCTTCATAGGTGCTACTCGCTAACAGCACTTGCCCCAACGGCCTGTTCAGGCTACACGGGGGATCTTTGTCTTTGCTCGTGGCGGGTGCTGATGATGGCGCTAGTCGTGGTGATGACGTATGCTGGACTTCTTTAGCGCCGTACGTCCTGTAGGGCTATACGGGGGATTCATATTCTTAGATTTTTCGGTAAAGTCACCGTGTAGGTAAAACATCAAAATTAACGAAAATAAAATAAAATAAAAATCACGACGTTTGTGTTGCCTCCGAAACGTCGTGATTTTTATTTTATTTTCATTAATTTTGATGTTTTACCTACACGGTGACTTTACCAAAAAAACCTAAGAATATGAATCCTTGCAGTCACGAAAGCTTCAAATCTAGAATATACGGGGGTCTTTGTCTTTGTTTGATGATGGTGGTGGTGGTGGTAAACATACAGGTAGTCCCCGAGTTACGATGGTCCAACTTACGATGGCGATACGACAAACTTGGAAAATATTTTCAATTTCTCGCGGCAGGCAAATGCAGCAGCGTACGAGTTACGATTCTGTACGTTGGGACGCTGCCAGGATGTACCCATCTCGCGCCTTGTGTGGTGATGCCTCTCTACAACATGATAGGTTACGATACGTTCAACGCATGGTGTGATACGTAGCTTTAGAGATTTCATTTTAGGGTTACCACGATACGATACGTTCAGTGCATGTTAAAAGTTTTATAGCAGATTGGATTGTTTGCTGAAAAAACGTTCATTAAATTGCAGTTCATATAGGTATAGGCTAAGAATGTACCTGTTTTTAACTTCACATTTGACTGTGCAATACAGCATTGTAATTAATACATACACACAGTATCTAGTTTATACAGTATTGTAATTAATACATACACACAATATCTAGTTTATACAGTATTGTAATTAATACATACACACAGTATCTAGTTTATACAGTATTGTAATTAATAATACACACAGTATGTAGTTTATACAGCATTGTAATTAATAAATACATACAATATCTAGTTTATACAGTACGCTATTGTAAAATGCCCTGGTTTGCTAAATTATCACCGTTCTTTAAGCCTCCTGGCTAGGCTACAGGCCATCTTGGACTTACGATATTTTCGACTTACGATGATGGGTTTGTCGTAACGCATCTCCGTCGTAAGTAGAGGACTGCCTGTAGTTAGACGGAAGCTGCTCGAATTAGTTCCACTTTAGTTTGACATGTTCACACCTACTCCACACGGGTTCTCAACAAGGGGTAGACGTGCTGACTCCAGGGGGTCACGTGGCAATGCCCCAGGGGTCACGTGGCATGTGTCCCAGGGGGTCACGTGGCATGTGTCCCAGGGGTCACGTGGCATGTGTCCCAGGGGTCACGTGGCATTTGTCCCAGGGGTCACATGGCATGTTTCCCAGGGGTCACGTGGCAGTGTCCCAGGGGTCACGTGGCCGTGTCCCAGTGGGTCACGTGGCATGTGTCCAGGGGTCACGTGGCAGTGTCCCAGGGGTCACGTGGCATGTGTCCCAGGGGTCACGTGGCAGTGTCCCAGGGGGTCACGTGGCATGTGTCCCAGGGGGTCACGTGCATGTGTCCCAGAGGGTAACTTGATTACGTGATTCAGAAATGTGTGATATTATATCGTGCACGAGGAGTTTCATTGCTTTCATTATCACGATGTGTGGATCTGCAATCTAATAAAAACATGACATTGTTTTGTCTGTCTCTGTCTGCCTCTCTGTCTGCGTGTGTCTGCCTGCTTGTTGGGTTTACCTTCTTGGTTCTTTCGGTAAAGTCACGTAGAAGGGAAATAATAAAATAATAAAAATAAAACATTATAATATAATTCTCACGACGTTTCGGCCAAAACGCAAGCAGCCGTCTTCAGGTGAAGACCAGGTCTGTCGGAAAGACAGCTAATTCAGACGCTGTCACAGACCTGGTCTTCATCTGAGGACGGCTGCTTGCGTTGTGGCCGAAACGTCGTGAGAATTATATTGTTTTATTTTTATTATTTTATTATTTCCCTTCTACGTGACTTTACCGAAACAAACAAGAAGATGAATCCCTGCAGTCACGAAAGCTTTAAATCGAAATTCATTGGGTTGACATTCGAACGAGGTAGACGAATGCACTGAGCATTCGCTAATTAACTTTTGTGTGTGTGTGCAATCTAAAGTAGGCGAATTCAAACTTTGTCCAATGTTTGCCGAGCGTGCTGACACGATGGGTCCGTAACTCTTCCTGACCATATTCTTGGTTCTTTCGGTAAAGTCACGTAGAAGGGAAATCGTAAAATAATAAAAATCAAACAATAAATTCTCACGACATTTCGATTGCAACACAAGCAACGAAAAATGTTCTTGCTGATGATGATTGCTTGTGTTGCAATCAAACGTCGTGAACATTTTATTGTTCTATTTTTATTATTTTATTATTTCCCTTCTACGTGACTTTACCGAAAGAACCAAGAATATGAATCCCTGCAGTCACGAAAAGCTTTAAATCGAAATCTTCCTGACCAGTTACAACGCTTCCTTTTAAATTACTTTTCATCTTCTTGGTTCTCTCGGTAAAGTCACGTAGAAGGGAAGTAATAAAATAATAAAAATAAAACATAATAAAATTATTCTCACGACGTTTCGGCCACAACGCAAGCAGCCGTCCTCAGGTGAAGACCAGGTCTGTCGAGGCGACAGCGTCTGAATGAAACAGCACACGTGCTTGGAGCACATATATAAGCTGGGTTGAAAGGGGGCGCCTTGACAAAAGAATTTGCATATCAAGAGGAATTTAGCATATTAATGGGAAATGCAGGTATGTGATTAGAAACTTAATTACTTTTCATTTTCTTTCTTCTGCGGTGCAATCAACGGAGATAAAACTGGAGCCCCCAAGGCTCATTGACCAACCTTCAAAGCCCAAGTCCGAGACTCCTCTGGAATCGAATCCATTCAGTCACCTCCCAGCGAAGAGGGCCGGTTTATCCAGATGTACAGTCGGTTATAAAAGTTGTTTACGTGCCGTGTCAACCCATACAGGTTTGACCCCGTATTCTTGTGCAGGAGGAATTGAGTTTCCGGGTCCATCCGACGTAGAGCCTTTTCAATGCGGTCAACAAAAATCTTCGGGTGTATTTGTTTGTGTTTCTGCCTTGTGATCACGCGACTTTGCAGGATGAACGTTGAGATTTATGAGGGGTACGGGGTGACCAATATGGATTGAATTGGTCTGTGATAAGGTAGGTAATGATAAGGGTTTGAAATATATGTACTGGACTACTACTATACACTACTACTTACCTACACTCAACACACTTACCTACACTATACACTACTATATACACNACACTACTTACACCACACACTTACCTACACTACACTTACCTACCTACATACACTACCTACACACACACACTACCTACTATACACNACACTCACTTATCGACACTCATACACACNACCTTACTATCACTCACACTTACATTGAACACNCACTACTATACACACACTACTNTCACTCACTTACCTACACTCATATACTTACCATACACACACTTACTCACACCTACCTATACACACACTTACCTACTCATACCTCTTATACACCACATACCTTACAACTCACACTCACATACACTACTATACACACACTATATACTCACNACTCATACACTTACTATACCTACACACCACTCACACTACTTACACACACCTTTACACTCACACATAACTTACACACATACACACTTATACACACCTAACACNACACACTATCACACACACATACACACACTCATGCACACAATATACATTACGATGCACACACATACACTACACACTGATATAAACACACTATACACACACGCTATACATTCTATACCTGACCCTGCTANAGCACTACACTGCTATACACTACACTGCTAACACTACACTGCATAAACTACACTCTATACAATACACGACTACTATACACTACACTACTATACAATACACGACTACTATACAATACACTACTATACAATACACGACTACTATACACTACACTACTATACACTATACAATACACTACTATACAATACACGACTACTATACAATACACTACTATACAATACACGACTACTATACAATACACTACTAAACAAACACTACACGTGGTTATACACTAACTACTATACAATACACTACTATACAATACACTACTATACAATACACTACTATACACTACTATACACTACACACTACAATACACGACTACTATACAATACACTACTATACAATACACTACTATACAATACACTACTATACACTACACTAAACAATACACGATATACACTACACTACTATACACTACACTACTATACAATACACGATATACACTACACTACTATACACTACACTACTATACACTACACTATAAACTACACTGCTATACACTACTATACAATACACGACTACTATACACTACACTACTATACAATACACGACTACTATAAACTACTATACACTACTATACACTACACTATACACTACACTACTACACACTACACTACTATACAATACACGACTACAAAATACACGGGGTGACCAATAAGGTCTGAATCGGTCTGTAATAATGTAGGGCACTGATCAAGGGTTAACAGGTGTGGGGTTAGGTTCCACGAGAACCATCTGTAACCCGAATTTTCCATCTGCCGGAAACTGATCAATCCCCCCTCCCCCCCCCCCCCCAAGATCAAAGATTAAGTCAATTTGCCTTTCCCATTGCGAAGCTCGAGCGAGGCGTAAGGGCGGAAAATCCCATGGCATTGACCCGCAACCTCACCCCGCGGCCCGCTGTTTGCGCTGACGCATCGAGAAGCACACAAAGTTTTTTATTTTTTAAATCCTTTATATTAAGTTCGCTTGCTTGCTTGCTTAGGACCGTGCAAATCTTTCGGTCGTTTTTTAACCCACTTCCCGTGATCCAATCGAGCTGACATTTTCCACACAGACTCGTTGTGCCAGACAATTATTGTTCGTGAAAAAAAATTCCCAAAATTTTACACTTTTTAGGCAAAAAAATTTTATTTTACATATATTCAAATAGAACTCATTTATCGCTTTGGCTGAACGTCAGAGTGTAAGAGCCCAGAGCGTAACCCCTCCACAGGCCGTGGCGGAGTAGCGCAGTTGGTAGCGCCCTCGCTTTCCATGCCAAAGGTCGCGGGATCGATCCCCGCGTCCTCCACAGGCGAATATATTTTTAAATCCTTCATATTAAGTTCGCTTGCTTGCTTAGGACCGTGCAAATCTTTCGCTCGTTTTTTAACCCACTTCCCGTAATCCAATCGAGCTGACATTTTCCACACTCGTTGTGTGTGTGACAATTAATGTTCGTGACATTTTTTTTCCAAAATTTTACACTGTTTAGGGAAAACAAATTAAATATTTAATTACCAATTGCTTAATACTGGCAGACAATCATCTGACCCATAGGTGGAAGCCATCTCAAGCCAGAGGACGAGAGGACTCTAGCCGCCACGCATATAAAGGATTTAGAGTGAAAAACTTTGTCTTTACTGGTTATACTTATTTCTAACACGATTCATGGGGAATGGTGTGTGGGGCGGGGCGGGGAGCGTGTCCGCAAGGTTCGGATTTCCGTGGGTCTGGGATTCTTCCGCAAACCCCCGGGGGGACTGTGTTGTACTTCGCGAAGAGACGGAGGTCAGCATGGCAAACCAAACACTTTTGGGTTTTGTTGTTGTTGTTGTTTTAGTACTGATAGAGGGCACTGGGGTTGTGCGGGGGATCAGGTTGTCCGTTTATTGGCCCACTTGAGGAATGGGGCTCGTTCCCGCGCAGGGGAGTTATTTCCCGGAGCGAGCAGAGGAAGATGAAAGTGCAACGATTGAAGGATCATCACTAGAAGCCACAGCAAATGTGAGTACCTGTCATCGTGAGCCGGGCTCATAGAGGGCAAGGGGGTTGTGCGTGGGATCCGGTTGTCCATTAGAGGCCCACTTGAGAAACCCGTTGAAGTCACCGCTCGGGCTTGGTCGCAGTCAGAGGAGTTAGTGCCTGAGTAAGCGACAGAGGTCGCAACCGGGTACCCGATACCCGTACCTTACCGATACCCGGTTACCCGTACCCGTACCCTACCCGATAACCGTACCTTACCCGATACCCGGTTACCCGTACCCGGCCAGGTACAGGTAGCCGGGTAGCCGTTTGCAACCCTGGTGCGGCGGGTACGGGTACGGGTAAGGAATCAAAACCCGTTAGCGACCTCTGGTTGGTGGGTGAGTAAGTGGGTGCGTGGGTGAGTGAGTGAGTGAGTGGGTGAGTGGGTGGGTGAGTGAGTGAGTGGGTGGGTGAGTGAGTGAGTAGCTGAATTGGTGAGTGGGAGAGTTTGCGACCCTGGTGCGGCCGGGTACGGGTACGGGTAGACCGTGAGTCACTGGCGAGTCACCGTTTGTCACTCATTTCCAACGTCTTGTCTCTTCTCACAATTCAAGTTCCTAGAATCAACCCACCCGCGCCTGCAACATGGCTTCATCCCAGAGGTCGCAATCAGGTACCCGATACCCGTACCCTACCCGTCCCCGGAACGGTACCCGTTTGCGACCCTGGTGCGGCCAGGTACGGGTAAGGAATCAAAACCCGTTTGCGATCTCTGGTAAGCGAGGAAGAGGGCGGAGCAACGATTGAAGCTCCATCACCGGAAGCCACGGCGAAAGTTGGTAACCTGTCCAGGTGGGCCGGCGGCGACGAACGCCCGGATCGTATTTCGGATACTGGTAGGTCAGGAATGATCATTATGAAATATTGTTTCATGAATAAACAAACAACAACAACAACAATTTTTCGATTTAAAGCTTTTGTGACTGCAGGGATTCATCTTCTTGGTTCTTTCGGTGAAGTCACGTAGAAGGGAAATAATAAAATAATAAAATAAAACATAATAAAACAATTCTCACGACGTTTCGGCCACAACGCAAGCAGCCGTCCTCAGGTGAAGAACAGGTCTGTCGGAAAGACAGACAGACATCATAATACTAATTACAGACGACCCCCGCATCTACAACCTAATTGGTTCCATTTGAAAAGAAACGGTCCCGGTCCCACCGATCCTAGCCCTGTTTCGTGTTTTAGAAAAAAAATGTTAATAATTAATACTCAGACAATTTGCCACAGCCCCCCCCTCTCTTTTAAATCACGAATGGCCGCAAACAGGAACGCGAGGGGGGGGNCGTGGGGGACTTCTCGTCCAATCAGAGCGGCTGTTGGGGAGACCTCTGACCAATGAGAGGCCACGGGTTGCCTCTGACCAATGAGAGGCCACGGGTTGCCTCTGACCAATGAGAGGCCACGGGTTGCCTCTGACCAATGAGAGGACGGGTTGCCTCTGACCAATGAGAGGCCACGGGTTGCCTCTGACCAATGAGAGGCCACGGGTTGCCTCTGACCAATGAGAGGCCGCGCTTGGATCGCCGCTCGGCATGGCGACAGAGCGGCCATTGTGGCTTCCCTCGTCCTCAGCGCGAGACCGACCAGAGGCGTAGCTGGGGGGGGCAGGGGGGTACATGTGTCCCCGGGCCAAGGAAAAGGGGCGATAAAATGAGGCTTGCGACGTTACATTATAACTTATTGCGGTGGGCGCGGCAGCCTGAAACTACTGCACAAATCTACACCTCAACCTAAAAGTTTATATATCCCGCCACACACAGCCTACATTTTGGTATGTGATTAAACGGGGGGGGGGGCGCCAATTTTATAGTTCGTCCCCGGGCGCAAAATATCCTAGCTACGCCACTGAAACCGACAACACAATAACAATCTCGGGACCTCCTTTGCCAGTACAAATTGAGAATAGGTTTTCCCCTTTTTCCGGCAACTAAAAGGTTTTAAGATGCTAAAACACCAAACTGAACCCCTTTTAGAAGGGATCACGTCTCATTCCACAATGCTTGTGGTCAGAATGCAAACAAAAAACGTTCTCTGATAAAATATGCATTTCTTTGAAACTGATTGGTCCACATCAGAGACAGCTTTCTTTAGAAAGAAAGTATTGTGGTTAATGCGGACATGATTCCTTGTTAAAGGTTTCAGTTTGGTGTTTTAACATCTTAACACCTGTTTTGTTGCCGAAAAAAGGGGAAAACCTATTCTCATCAACAATAATAATATTAATAATTAGAGGGGACCCTCACACCTACGACCTAATTGGTTCCTGGGCAGATGGTCGGTAAGTTGAGCCCTCGCCTCCCATAGGGCGCGATGTTATACGTTGGGGTTCCGTTCCTGCAAAACCCGTTACTTATCATAAAAATACCAAAATTGACCACAAAAATAAATTAAAATAACCCTATCAAAACATGTATTCATAATATAGCTTTATTTATTTATTGTCGCTTTACATAACCTTTACCAACATTTATTAAGTAAAAAAAACAAACACGTTTGAAAATCCCAACGTACTTTTCTGCACGTGCATCACATTTCCTCTTCTCAGACGCGGTAGCGAAAGGCAAAAATGCGTAAATATTTGAAGAAAATTGACAAAGAAGTGAAGAGCGCTGGGAGAGAGAGAGACGCCGCTGCATCCGCTGTTGACGCAGCTGCAGATTCTCGAGTTACACCCGACAGGACTGTAAACACGCATGCGGTAGGAGAGCAAAGCAGCGCCATCTGGCGACGAGTGTGCACATGCCACGTCGCTTGTACACCACGACTAGAGGTCGCAACCGGGTACCCGATACCAGTACCCTACCCGATACCCGGCTACCCGTACCCGGCCGGGTACGGGTACCCGTTTGCGACCCTGGTTCGGCCGGGTACGGGTACGGGTAGGCCGTGAGTCACTGGTGAGTCACCGTTTGTCACTCATTTCCCAACGTCTTGTCTCTTCTCACAATTCAAGTTCATAGAATCAACCCACCCGCGCCTGCAACATGGCTTCATCCCAGAGGTCGCAATCAGGTACCCGATACCTGTACCCTACCCGCACCCCTGGTACGGGTGCGGGTACACGTTTGCGACCCTGGTGCGGCCGGGTACGGGTAAGGAATCAAAACCCGTTTGCGACCTCTGACCACGACTAGACATTATTCTTTGGGTCTTTCGGTAAAGTCACGTAGATAGAACAAAATAATTAATATTTAAAATACTTTTTTTTTAAAACACGCTTTAATGAAATGTACCGTACGAGTAATGGCAGAACTCCACTACTCCAGGAAGTGGCCCCGAGGCTTGCCACAACGTAAGTGGCCGTGGTGATTTACAGACGACGTCAGTTGAGCGTGGACAATAACTACTATACACTACTCTCTTACACACTACACTATACACGACTACTATACACTACACTTCTATACAATACTACTATACACTGCTGCTATACAGTACCCTACTATACACTACACTATTATGCACTACTACTATACACTCCACTACTATGCAATACTATACACTACTGATATACGCTACACTATAATGTACTACACTATACAGTACTACACTATACAGTACTACTATACACAACACGACTATACACTACTATGCACTACTGCTATACACTACACTGTACACACCACGCCTATACAATAGTTATATACACTACACTATACGCTACGCTACTATACACTACACCAGCATCCCACTGGGATTTTTGCACACACCATTGATTTTCGCTGCTTTTTCTGGAAGACTTTGCTGTTTTTTCCTGGATTTTTTCTGTTTGCGCGTAGTCACGTTCAGATGTTTCTTGTTCATGTTTTTGTTTGTTGCGGTTGCACCCGATTCTAGAGCCGAATGGCTCACAGGGCTATACCAAATAAATGAAACTGAAACTGGAACTATACACTACCCAACTATACACTACACTACTATACACGAGGCTATATACTACACCACTACACTATACACTACATATCTCGGCCTCGCTGTGCGCTGCGTTGCACCGCTAGTCGAGTAGATAACCTTGCGTTCAATAAACCCTCGGAGCCAGGATGAACGTCCAACTCCAATCGTCATTTATTGATTGTAACAAGGTAAAACTGGTAAGAAAACACAGATACAGCATCTGTTATAATTCGGAAACACCCACACAATGAACACCACAGCATCAGAACATTGTCTTAGATAACAATAGATCCTGGACGGACCAGGCCCCTACATTACCACTGAACTAGACAAAAGCACAAGCCGGTGCGTTGCATACAGGCACATCGTGTATTCATCCCACTGCACCCCAAATGTACAGCATTACACATAACACTAAACTGTGGATGAGATACTTCGTCATCTTTACTCTCAGGATCGCAACATAGGCACAAGTCTGACTCGACCTACTAAATCACAAGTAACATCACAATAAGGAAAGTCGCAGGCTTCGTTACTAACTAGGCCTCGTATTTACTACAACAACTTAACGGCACCATAAAGGCATTTACATCGCTATAACGGTCATTCCGACATTACAACATCATTGCCAATATTATAGGAATATTAACAAACTTACAGATAATGCTTCTTAAGCTCCCACAATGGACAAGTGCGGCTGTGGTCTCACTGAGATGCGATGCGTGCCGCCATCTTGACTTATCTGTGTAATGGCCGACGCCCGCGTGGTACATTGGAAATCTAAAATCGTCACTTCCTGGTAACGTGACCAAAATTAGCATAAAAAAATAGGAACATCCTGTGAACGCACGCTCCACATCTGCCGTGAGGCAAGACACTACACTACTATACACTAGGCTATATACTACACCACTACACTATACACTACACTACTATACACTACACTATACACTACTATACACTACGCTATACACTACACTACTTCACACTCCACTATACACTACACTACTCTACACCACACTACTAAACACTACACGAAACACTACACTACTATACTCTACACTACACTACTATACACTACGCTATATACTACACCACTACACTACATTGACAGACTCATTTTGTTTAGAACTGCTGCTTGTTGTCGTTGTTGTTGGTGTGGACTTTGTTCCTCACCCCGCTCACACGCACCTTCAATTTGCACGTTTGGACTATGTACGGTGCCAGAGAAGTTCAACAGCACGCGACTGCGTGCGTCTCTACTGCCCGACACGCACGGCGAAGCAGAGATCCATGATCCAAGGGTCCCCAACCCAGAGGTCGCGGACCGGTACCGGTCCGTGGCCAGCCATATTTGCACGATGTTACCCTATTTGCATTTTTGTAAATTTATATTGTATATTATAGCTATTGTATATTTTAGATTTTATTTTATTAAATTTTTACATACTTTAGCTCCTTAGTATTAGTTGGACTTGTACCTTTCGTATAGTTAGTCTTGTAAACCACTTATTTAAGATTTAAGATTCCTAAATGTTGAATGTATGCACCTTCCGGCCAAAGTAAATTCCTTGTCTGTGCGAACTTTCATGGCGAATAAAACCCTTTCCGATTCTGATTTCTGTTAGGAACTGGGCCACACAGCAGCAGGAGGTGAGAGCGGTGAGTCCGCGCGTGGCCCCCCGCCCCATTGTTTTATTATTGACCACTTCCGTCCGCGCCTCTTTCCGCACTACGCGCTTGTCTCAGTCACAGTGTTGGTGAGCCCACAAGCTCTAACCCCTAGTAACCAAAATGAGTAAAAAACAAACGTCGCTTGAGAGTTTTTTTGAAAAGGGGGAACGACCCAATGATGACCCCATCACCCCCCCCCTCCCCCGGTGTGTGAAAAAGTAGTTTTCTAGGAAACTGGTACCTGGTGCCAAGAAGGTTGAGAAACGCTGACATAAGTGACGTTCCTTCTGGCAACGGCTTCGTGAAGTCGTAAAAGCGAGGCAACTTTGCAACTCGACCACCTTCCAAAACCCATCCCGCTATCAATCGCGTGGACGCTGTGCGTATAGAACAACACAAAACACGCGGCACGACATTTCCCCGAAGGGGGTCACTGTGTTATATCATCTACTGTAGATGTAGATGCCACACTGGTTCTTCATGTCCTGTAGATATAGATGCCACTGGTTCTTCATGTCCTGCAAATGTAGATGCCACTGGTGTCTTCACATTCTGTAGCTGTAGATGCCACTGGTTCTTCATGTTCTGTAGGTGTAAATGCCACTGATTCTTCACGTTCTGCAGATGTAGATGCCACTGGTGTCTTCACGTTCAGCCGATGTAGATTTCACTGATTCTTCATGTCCTGCAGATGTAGATGCCACTGGTGTCTTCACGTTCTGCAGATGTAGATGTCACTGAGTCTTCCCGTTCTACAGATGTAGATGCCACTGGTTCTTCACGTTCTGCAGATGTAGATGCCACTGGTTCTTCACGTTCTGTAGATGTAGATACCACCACCGCCATCTATTGTGCTGCGGCTTAACTTAAGACTCTCAGCCGCAACTAGCAACTGGACGTAGGGACCGGGTTTGTTCGTATAACCGAAAGTTCGTAAGTCAAACGTTCGTAAAAGTAGAGGAAGTCCCTAAATAGCCTCAACAGACCCGCTGGGGCAAGTGCTGCGAGCGAACAGCAGCAGCTCGCTACGGCGGATTGTTTTTCACAGACGTCTCTCGCTGCTCGGAAATGATGTTTTATCCCCACTACTCTTCTTGGAAAATAAAATTGTTTATTTAGGGGGTGGGGCATTGCGGGTGGGGTGCGAAGTTGCCAAGGTACGAACACTTTGCATTGACCACCGCAGGAGCAGAAGCGGCATCGTCAGTGGAAAAAAAACTGGCGATTCGTCTTCGGAAAAATGATGTAAAACTTATTGTGAAAGAGAGGGCGGGGGGTGGAGGGGGAAGATATATAAGGTGGTCTTGAGACACGCGATGGCTTGCAGAGGGGAGGTGACGAAAAAGCGATCGTGAAAAAGTTCAATGGCGCAGTAAGATCACAAACACACACGTAGACATGATCATCACCGTCATCATCATCACCGCCAGCATCATCACCATCACCAGCATCATTATTACCACGATCATCATCACCATCATCACAACCATCATCACCACCACCAACATCATCACCACCATCATTATCACCACGATCATAATCACCATCACTATCATCACTATCATCATCACTATCATCACCAACCATCATAATCATCATCGTCACCACCATCATCATCACCATCATCATCACCACCACCGTCATTATCACCACGATCAACATTATCACCACTATTATCACCATCACTATCATCACTACTATCATCCTCACCATCATCACCACCACCATCATAATCACCACCACCGTCACCAACGTCATCACCACCATCGTCATAATCCTAACCACCATCATTATCAGCACCACCACCAACATCATAATCACCATCATCACTGTATAGTAGTGTAGTGTATAGTTGTAGTGTAGTGTATAGTGGTGAGTCGTGTATAGAAGTGTGGTGTAGAGTAGTGTGGTTTATAGTGTAGTGTATAGTGGTGTGTAGTGTAAAGAAGTGTAGTGTATAGTAGTGTAGTGTGTTGTATAGTGTATAGTGATGTAATGTATAGTAGTGTATAGTACAGTGCATATTAGTGCAGTGTATAGTAGAGTAGTTTATAGTGTAGTGTATAGTAGTGCAGTGTATAGTGTAGTGTATAGTAGTTTATAATGACTCCTATGTATGACATAATCTCACACATTTTTAAATCACGTCATCACGTGACCCCTGGGACACTGCCACGTGACCCCCCCCCCCCATGCAGAAGTTGCTGTGGGCACGGGTGAGCGGTGGCGCAGCAGTTAGCGCAACCGCCGCTGCTGCTGCGCTACGACATCGACGCGAATTCGATTACTAGCCCCAAACCCCACGGCCAATAACTACACCGGCGACGATTGATCTGATCAGGTCCTGTGCCTCGACAGTCGACTCAGCTGTTTAAATGAGGGCCTGGTGTAAGCGGTGTGGTGTAGTAAATATCGCCACCGGGGAGACAAAGGCGGCCGGGCATGGTGGTGGCCACCCACCTCCCTCTGTGTGTGCCACAGTGCCGGTAGCCTTCATAGGCTGCTGCTGCTGCTACTCGTTACTTGCAGCACTTGCCCCGACAGCCCTGCTATAGACTACCTGGGGGGCCTTTGCCTCTGTCTCCCTCTTAGGCGCTGCTGCTGCTACTCGTTACTAGCAGCACTTGCCCGACAGCCCTGCTAGAGACTACCTGGGGGACCTTTGTCTGTGGGGGGGCGAGTTTGGAGGAAAATGGTTGAAGGGAAGCACCGAGAGCTCAGCTGCTACTGCTGTCAAAGGGTCACGTGTGTGCCCACGTGTGCGCGTGTATGGTCACGTGTGCGCGTGTATGGTCACGTGTGCGCGTGTATGGTCACGTGTGCACGTGTATGGTCACGTGTGCGCGTGTGTTGCACTTGTTGGGCACCCTCCGTAGCCAACCGCGTTAATCGGAAGCAGTTCTAGAGAAATGGGTTTGTCAATGTAGGGAAGTGCATAGCATAGTGTATAGTAGTGTAGTCTATAGTGTAGCATATTATATAGTAGTGTAGTTTATAGCATAGTGTATAGTAGTGTAGTGTATAGTGTAGTATATTATATAGTAGTGTAGTTTATAGCGTAGTGTATAGTAGTGTAGTGTATAGTGTAGTATATTATATAGTAGTGTAGTTTATAGCGTAGTGTAGTGTATGGTAGTGTAATGTATAGTAGTGTAGTGTATAGTAGTGTAGTGCATAGTGTAGTATATTATATAGTAGTGTAGTTTATAGCGTAGTGTAGTGTATTGTAGTGTAATGTATAGTAGTGTAGTGTATAGTAGTGTAGTGTATAGTGTAGTATATTATATAGTAGTGTAGTTTATAGCGTAGTGTAGTGTATGGTAGTGTAGTGTATAGTAGTGTAGTGTATAGTGTAATATATTATATAGTAGTGTAGTTTATAGCGTAGTGTAGTGTATTGTAGTGTAATGTATAGTAGTGTAGTGTATAGTAGTGTAGTGCATAGTGTAGTATATTATATAGTAGTGTAGTTTATAGCGTAGTGTAGTGTATAGTAGTGTAGTCTATAGTGTAGTATATTATATAGTAGTGTAGTTTATAGCATATTGTAGAGTATAGTAGTGTAGTGTATAGTGTAGTATATTATAAAGTAGTGTCGTTTATAGCGTAGTGTAGTGTATAGTAGTTTAGTGTATAGTAGTGTAGTCTATAGTGTAGTATATTATATAGTAGTGTAGTTTATAGCGTAGTGTAGTGTATAGTAGTGTAGTGCATAGTGTAGTATATTATATAGTAGTGTAGTTTATAGCGTAGTGTAGTGTATAGTAGTGTAGTCTATAGTGTAGTAGATTATATAGTAGTGTAGTTTATAGCGTAGTGTATAGTAGTGTAGTGTATAGTGTAGTATATTATATAGTAGTGTAGTTTATAGCGTAGTGTAGTGTATAGTAGTGTAGTGTATAGGTGTGTAGTCTATAGTGTAGTATATTATATAGTAGTGTAGTTTATAGCGTAGTGTAGTGTATAGTTGTGTAGTCTATAGTGTAGTATATTATATAGTAGTGTAGTTTATAGAGAAGTGTAGTGTATAGTAGTGTAGTCTATAGTGTAGTGTATAGTAGTGTAGTATATCGTAGTGTATAGTAGTGTAGTATATCGTAGTGTATAGTATAGTGTATAGTGGAGTGTTTAGTAGTGTAGTCTATAGTGTAGTATATTATATAGTAGTGTAGTTTATAGCGTACTGTAGAGTATAGTAGTGTAGTGTATAGTAGTGTAGTGTATAGTAGTGTAGTTTATCGCGTAGTGTAGTGTATAGTAGTGTAGTGTATAGTGTAGTGTATTATAGTGTATAGTGGAGTGTATAGTAGTGTAGTGTATTGTGTAGTATATAGTAGTGTATAGTGTAGTGTAAAGCATAGTTTATAATAGTGCAGTGTACAGTGTAGTATATAGTAGTGTAGATTATGGTGGAGTAGTATAGTGTATAGCAGAGGTGTGGACTCGAGTCATGTGACTTGGACTCGAGTCAGACTCGAGTCATGAATTTGATGACTTCAGACTCGACTTGGACTTGCATAACAATGACTTTGTCCCACCTCTGAGGTGTGGACTCGAGTCATGTGACTTGGACTCGAGTCAGACTCGAGTCATGAATTTGATGACTTCAGACTCGACTTGGACTTGCATAACAATGACTTTGTCCCACCTCTGGTGTATAGTGTAGAATACAGTAGTGTCGTTTATAGTACACTAGCGGTAAGTACCCGGCGTTGCCCGGGCGAAAAAGGCAGACACACACATGGACTTACACACATACATCGGCCCACACACATAGAAACACATAGACTCACACACACACACATTAACTTAAACACACACATATCGACGCACACACACACACATGGACTCTCACACACATACACACATTGCCGGTAACACATCCACTGACACAGACTCCCACACAAACAAACATGGACTCGCACACTCACATAGAGCCACACACACATGGACTGACACACACACATGGACTTACACACACACACATGTACGTACAGACACACACATGTACGTACAGACACACACACATGGACTCACATGCACACACACATCAACTATTTATAAATTAGGTAACTTAATTTATAAATAGTAGTTGTCTTCACACGCACACCACACACACACATTGACTAACACACAAACATGGACTTACGCACACACACATAGACGGTATGCACTATCACTACAGCAGTGCATACTGACAGTGTTGGTACCTGGTATTATGAGAGTAGTGCATACTGAACCTAATGGTACGTGCTTTGACTACAGCAGTGCATACTGAATGTGGTGGTATCTGCTATTATTACAGTAGTGCATACTGTGGTGCAACCTACTATGATTACAGCAGTGCATACTGTGGTGGTACCAGCTTTCACTACAGCAGTGCACAGTGACTGTGATGGTTACTGCTATGATTACATCAGTGCATACTGTGTTGGTACCTGCTTTCACTACAGCAGTGCCTACCGACTGTGGAGGTGCCTGCTTTCACTACAGCAGTGCATACTGACTGTGGTGTAACCTGCTATGATTACAGCAGGGCAAGCGACAGTGGTGGTACCTGCTATGATTACAGCAGTGCATAGTGACTGTGGCTGTACCTGCTAGCACTACAGTAGTACATGCTGACTGTATAGCAGTATATATCGAATCTATAGCACAAAGTAGTAAGCAGAGAGTGCCGTGGTGAGGCCTAGTCCCGTGCAGAGCCCTGGCCTCGCCTAGATTTCCCAGCCCGCCGAGGTGTGACCTTGGCAGGATGGGGGCTGGGCCGCTCCCCCGGCCACGCGATAATAATGGCATGTAAGTGCTATAATAATAATATATAGGGGCTCTATAATACTTTCAGGACGCATTGGGGTATCATTGGGGTGGGTGGAGAGAAGAGGACATCCCACAGTGAAGAATGTACGTGTTTCGTGTGTTTTTGCTGCATGTGTAAGGCGAATGAACATTTATGCCAATTGTGTGTGCGTTGCTAGGGGCAACCCATGTGAGCAGTTAAAAGTGTCATTAGATAAATGCTTATGAGACAAATTTGTGCGACTTACGTCTTGTATAAATGCATATATTACAAAAGTGTGCGACTTACCTTGGGCGATGGCGCGTGTGGATTGCCAGGGGTAAGCTAGTGCGCAGTGTGCGCAAGTGCAGCTGGCTGCGTTGTCAGCCGCGCGCGGTGAAGGGAAATAAATAAATCGATAAACTAATAAAATAAATTAGAAAACAATCGGCAAAAAACGCTAATTTAACTAATGTAAAGGTGATGGACGTTAAAAAGGAATAGCCTTTTCGCACCGCGGGCCTTAGGGCGTGCTGGCTGGCAACTTTTTTTCGACAAAAACCCCACCGTTTGAGAGCCAAATCCCTCGCAAGTGCACACGCGCAGATACTTTTATATACAGTAAAACCTTGGATTGCGAGCATAATTCGTTCCAGAAACGTGTTTGTAATCCAAAGCACTCGTATATCAAAGCACTCGCATATCAGTTGTGATCACGTGACGCTCGGCAGACAAAGCGTATACACGTACTACTCGTATTGCAAGACCTCGCTCGTTTATCAAATTAATATTTATTTTAAAAATGTGCTCGTCTTGCAAGACATTCGCAGACCAAGTTACTCGCAATCCAAGTTTGAATTGTAGTGTATAGTAGTATTGTAGTGTATAATGTCGTGTATAGTGTAGTGTATGGTGTAGTTTTTAGTAGTGTAGCGTATAGTGGAGTAGTTTAGTCGTGTATAGTTGTGTGTTTAGTAGTGTGTAGTGTATAATGTAGTATGTCTAACCCAAAAAAACAGTGCTATGAATGTAGAATGTTGAACTTCAGAGTAATCAGAGCGTGGACTGTTCGCTCCACCTTTCTTGATTACTCTGGTCCCAGAGATCGTGTGGGACAATCACTACACATGGACAATACGTTGAAATTATTTTGCACCTTCACGCTAATCAGAAGTGAGAGGCAAGGACAACAAACTAAACACAACAGCAACAACAAGTAGCAGAAGTCTAAATAAGTGAGTTTGTCAATGCAGTATAGTGGTGTAGTGTATAGTGGAGTAGTATAATATAGTGTAGTGTATAGTGGTGTAGTGTATAGTGCAGTATATCATAATGTAGTGTATCGTATTATAGAAGTGTATAGTGCAGTAGTATAGTGCAGTGTATAGTGTAGTATATAGTGATGCAGTGTATAGTAGTGTAGTGGTTTAAATACGTGCCACGCGCGGAAGATTGCACGCACGTTCATGCGCAGTAGAATGGGGGCTTGTGAGGATGGGTGTTGTTGTCAAGGCTCGGAAGGGTAGGCCAGAGACGGGTTGAGGGTGTTGTTGTCCGGGTCTGGTGCCACGATGTCTGGAAAAGCAGCAGGTGGCGGAGAGGGACTAGGAGCGAGGGTGTCGGAGGGACGCCGATTAAATTAATTGGAAGTTAATTGGGTCGGGCATAAATACAGAGGAGTTGGAGCTGACGGGAGTTCGCGCCTGGGAGGAGAAGAAGATGGTTGGAGCTGAAGCAGTGAAGTATAGGGTAGCAGTGGAGAAGTATAGGGTAGCAGTGGAGAAGTACAGGGTAGCAGTGGAGAAGTACAGGGTAGCAGTGGAGAAGTGTACGGTAGCAGTGGAGAAGTACAGGGTAGCAGTGGAGAAGTACAGGGTAGCAGTGGAGAAGTATAGGGTAGCAGTGGAGAAGTACAGGGTAGCAGTGGAGAAGTACAGGGTAGCAGTGGAGAAGTACAGGGTAGCAGTGGAGAAGTAGAGGGTAGCAGTGGATAAGTATAGGGTAGCAGTGGAGAAGTACAGGGTAGCAGTGGATAAGTATAGGGTAGCAGTGGAGAAGTGTAGGGTAGCAGTGGAGAAGTACAGGGTAGCAGTGGAGAAGTGTAGGGTAGCAGTGGAGAAGGGTAGCAGTGGAGAGGTGTAGGGTAGCAGTGGAGAAGTGTACGGTAGCAGTGGAGAAGTACAGGGTAGCAGTGGGGAAGTACAGGGTAGCAGTGGAGAAGTACAGGGTAGCAGTGGAGAAGTACAGGGTAGCAGTGGAGAAGTACAGGGTAGCAGTGGAGAAGTGTAGGGTAGCAGTGGAGAAGTACAGGGTAGCAGTGGAGAAGTACAGGGTAGCAGTGGAGAAGTACAGGGTAGCAGTGGAGAAGTACAGGGTAGCAGTGGAGAAGTGTAGGGTAGCAGTGGAGAAGTACAGGGTAGCAGTGGAGAAGTGTAGGGTAGCAGTGGAGAAGTACAGGGTAGCAGTGGAGAAGTACAGGGTAGCAGTGGAGAAGTGTAGGTAGCAGTGGAGAAGTGTAGGGTAGCAGTGGAGAAGTACAGGGTAGCAGTGGAGAAGTACAGGGTAGCAGTGGAGAAGTACAGGGTAGCAGGGGAGAAGTGTAGGGTAGCAGTGGAGAAGTACAGGGTAGCAGTGGAGAAGTACAGGGTAGCAGTGGAGAAGTATAGGGTAGCAGTGGAGAAGTACAGGGTAGCAGTGGAGAAGTGTAGGGTAGCAGTGGAGAAGTATAGGGTAGCAGTGGAGAAGTACAGGGTAGCAGTGGAGAAGTACAGGGTAGTTAAATTTTGCAAGCCATCTGGCTACCATGAGAGATTCGTTCATGAGGCGATCCACATATACAAACACAGAGACAATTTCAACCGAGAAGATGGATTCCGGCTTAGCAATCATTGGAAGGACGTATTTAACCATTTCAGATCTTAACTGATTGTGTCCACGTTTACGGTGACTTTCAGACCGCGTTCCACTCACTGACATTGACTACAGGGGCGGTTTCTTCATTAGGGCGATTGGGCGACGCACCACCAATGTCATTCAACCACAGAGTCACGCTAGCCGTCACTGTCAGCCTCTGGATATAGTCCAATCAGCGTCATGTCACGTTCTGTGGAGTACCGCCTCTTTTTGGGCGATTTCACTCCGGCTGAGAATCGCCCCGAGTGGCCCCATAGACTTACATTCAAAGATGTTTTTTTTTCGAACGGGGGCGCTGCAATGCATTCTCTATGGCTTCCGGGAGGGCATGCACTAACGTGCTACGTCATCATACGTGCTAACGTCATCATACGTAAGCACGTTTCATCCAACAATATAATTTATCGCACCTAGTGGAATCTTTAATAAAATAAACTTGAGTGGTTTGTTTTAATAGTGAGTATATAAACAAACAAGATGTATTGTAAGAGTCACTTTATTTTTCATTAATATAAAGAAGTGAAGTTGCCTTTACATCTTACGCTGTTAATTATTCATTGCATGGGTGGACCTTATCCTTATCAATCATCCAGACATTTGCCCCCCTGAGAGATTTTGCAGGAGCCGCCACTGATTGACTATATATATTGTATTCCCCGCAGGGAATGGATTTTTTGCTCCGCTGCAAGCTTCACACCTCCACTCTCCCATTGACATATTTCGTTGCTTCCTCTTAGTACCTTTCACGCGACGGTCAATGGTATAGTGTATAGCATATTGTATAATAATAAATAGTATTAAAGTGTAATGTTTAATACAATGTATAAGGTAATATATAGTATCGAAATTGTATAGTGAATAATCAGCAGTGTGGTATACAGTTGGGTGGGTAGAATAATACATAGTGTAATATTACACTATGTATTATTCTAAGACATAGGGTAGTGTATAGTAATACAGCATACACTTTAATACTATGTAGTTTATACTTTAGCTTTTACGTTGTTGTTTAGTTACTGCAGCTACATACTATTAACATTCCTTCCCTTTATTAATGCTACCCCTATCCCTCTCTATGTAGTTTATATTTTAGCTTTTTACGTTGTTGTTTAGTTACTGCAGCTACATATTATTAACATTCCTTCCCTTTATAAATGCTACCCCTATCCCCTCCCTTTGATGCTGCTAATCTTGCATAATGCATGGGCATTATGCAGGATTAGCATTTCACAAATAGCACTAATCGCATTCCTACATTTCCCATAAATATGCTAAATTCTTTTTGATATGCAGATTATTTTGCCAATGCGCATCCCCCCCCCCTTCCAACATAGCTTAAATAGACGCTCCAAGCGTGGTGGTGATTTCTTTTAGATGCTGTCGCCTCGACAGACCTGGTCTTCACCTGAGGACGGTTGCTTGTGTTGTGGCCGAAACGTCGTGAGAATTATTTTATTATGTTTTATTTTATTATTTTATTTTTTTATTTTATTACTTCCCTTCTACGTGACTTTACCGAAAAACCAAGAAGAAGTACAGGGTAGCAGTGGAGAAGTACAGGGTAGCAGTGGAGAAGTACAGGGTAGCAGTGGAGAAGTACAGGGTAACCGTGGAGTGAGCGGCGCGTAGAGTAGCGTAGAGTGTGACGGCGAAGCCAGCAGAAAACGGCTGAACTGTGATGGGGGAAGCAGAGAGGAGAGTCGTCGGAGATGGAGACGCGGAGCGAGCAAGGCCAGCCTGAATGCGGCGAGCGAGCGGAGAGCATGTCGGCAATGTTAAATGATGTCGGTGAAATAAATAGACGAAGGAAAAGTAAGAAGCTGTTGCGTGAAGTTCAGCACTACAACAGTATAGTAGTGTAAAGTGGAGTACGACATTGTAGTGTATAGTGTAGTGTTTAGTAGTGTGTAGTGCATAGTGTAGTATGTATGTTAAACTTATTTAGCGCCGCACATTGCCAACAACGCTAATCGGCAGTGCGAGGGAAGGACAGCAAACTACAACTACAACAGCAAGCGGTCTTTGTGGGTATCGTTGAGTCTATGGCCTTTCCGCTAAGCTATCAAACACAGACGATGGTAGCCGCATCGCTGCTTCTGCGGCCGTCTGGAGCGCTCCATCCGATATTAGGAACCCATTGGGAGCTACGATGAACTTTTACATCGTCATAATCTAGATTGACAAACTTGTTTCTATAGAACTGCTGCTTGTTATTGTTGTTGTGTGTTAGTTTGTTGTCCGTCACCCCCTCACCTCTCATTAGCCATGGCCGGACTACCTAAGGTGGTGGCAAAGAAGAAGTTTATTGTACATACAAATCATCTCGATTCACAAACTCATTTCTATCGAGCTGCTGCTTGTTGAGATAATTTTGTCGCCATTACCCCCGCACCTCATATTAGCGTCAAGGTGCAAAAAAAAGTTCAAAGTACTGCGCACGTGTAGTGATTGTCCCACATGATCCCTGGGACCAGAGTGATCAAGAAGGGTGGGACCAAACACGCCACGCTCTGATTGGTTAGGGCACGGAGGAGCCAAGAGGATTCGCAGCAACATTTAAAAGGGGAAAAGAGCTGGAAGGGATTGGGTGAGCGTCAGGTGGGGCAGTTAGGCCAGGCGAGGGTCAAGAGAGAGGCGACGATTGGTGGAGACGGAGCGGGTGGGACGAGACACGGGGCCAGGGAGAGGTTTAAAGAGGAATAGGGAGATGGAGTCCAGGGGGTTGCGGGAGAGAGGGAGAGAGCGAGGGACGTAGGTTTGGACCGGTGTCGTGAAATACAGACTTGACCCTCTGGACTCACTCCTTAATCAGACCAGAAGCAGAGAAGCTTCAACATGAACGACTGATTTTCTGAACGACTCCATGAAGTGGCCCCAAACCCCAGAGACCGCGGTCCTTTCTAGCTCCTAGCGAAGCTTGACGTCATGTTAGGGACCGCGGACAATTACACCCAAACAACGAAACGTAACAAAGACCTTACCTTGTGGACAAAAAAAATGGCCAGTGTCTCACTGGTTCACATCCCTCCTCCACTCCACCCAGTGCCGGATTATCCTAAGTAGCAAAAGTAGCTACAGATGCTACAGGCACCGCACTTTCAAGGGCCCTGTGCTAAACTCTCTCAAGCTATCAATTCCGGTTCGGTGATTCTGCACTTGCTCTATTACTATAGTACTATACTGCCCTTCAACTTTCATGAACGACTGAGTGTTTAAGTTCAGCTATTTGTCGTATTATCCGGCTCTAAAGCAAATGAAAAATTACAATAATTTTACTATGAAAGTAATAATGTATGTGTTTATATATTTGCGTGTTTTTTTATTTTAGGGCCCCTTTATAACAAATGCTACAGGCCCGGCACTAGTTTCATCTGGCACTGCTTCTCCCTGCTTTGTTAGTTAGTGAAAGGTGGCTGACCTCCCCGCCTGCCCACCAACCCATCCAAATCCCCTCTCCATCTTCTTGGTTTTTTCGGTAAAGTCAAAAAAACCAAGAAGATGAATCCCTGCAGTCACGAAAGCTTTAAATCGAAATCCCCTCTCCACTCGCGCCTCTTGCCTCCGTCTCTCTCTCTCTCTNCACCGCCAGTGATCCCAAACCCGGTGACCTCATTGAGATTTTTTGATTGACCTACCAGCACTGGGCCATATTCGTGGAGATGGCTACGTGGTGCACTTCACTTCCAATTGTGAGTAGACCAACACCCACCCCCTCCCTCCTTCCCCGTGTAGCCTGCACAGAACTTGACCATTCACGCTCACGGCGTCAGACAAGGGCGGTCACCGCCATCGCACGCTTTCAGATGCTTTTTACACTACACTATACACTACACTATACACTGCATTATGTTCTACAAACTATACGACTACACTACTGTACAATACACTGTACTATATACTGCTTTACACTACACTATAAACTACACTACTATACACCACAATATACACTACACTATACACTACACTATACACTACACTATACACTACACTACCCACTACACTATACACTACACTATACACTGCATTATGTTCTACAAACTACACGACTACACTACTATACAATACACTGTACTATATACTACTTTACACTAAACTATAAACTACACTACTATACACCACAATATACACTACACTATACACTACACTATACACTACACTACCCACTACACTATACACTACACTATACACTGCATTATGTTCTACAAACTACACGAATACACTACTATACAATACACTGTACTATATACTACTTTACACTACACTATAAACTACTATACACCACAATATAGACTACACTATACACTACACTACCCACTACACTACACACTACACTATACACTCATCATCATCATCATGCAGTCCGTCTCCAAGGACGATGACCTCTCTTGTGTAATGGGTTCCGGAGACACTTGTAGAGGTAACTTCTTTATTACAATACAACACCCCAACAGTCCTAATACTCTGTTACAGCCTAGGTACACAGCCTAGGTACACAGCCGAGATACACTACTCTGCCTACCCTCTGGGGTCCTCCGGCTACAACTACCCTAGGGAAGACTATCTGACCCGACCGAGCCAAGGTGCGGGTCTGGACTCTGGCTTCCTCGGAACTCGCCCTTACAAGGACGTAGAGCCGGGAGTCCCAGAGTCCCACCACTGGCCCTCACAGCGTCCCGGCCCTTACAAGGACAAGCGGGACGAGGGGTCCAGGGTCCTAAAATGGCTGGTCTTGGGTCTTGGGTCTTGAGCTACAACTGGCCCTGATCGGCCAAGAAGCTGCCCTTTTATGCCTCGTCCCCAACGAGGGGTGGGGTTGTGTGTGCCCCCAGATATCCCACAGAGCACACACAGCCCCTCCCCCCCCCCCCCCCCCGTTGGTGGCGCCAAGGGGCTTATCTGTCTGGGGTGCCTGGGATCCTAGTGCCTGGCGATGACGGATTATCTGCCTAGGGTCCCAGAGCCCCAGCAGCCCCTCCCCTCTTATGTCACTACACTTGTGTAGTGACATAAGAAGGGAGGGGCTGCTGTAGGCTCTGGTTCCCAGGTGGGTCCAGACGCGTAATCCCCTGGGCGCCAGGCGCTGGGTTCCCAGGAGGTCCAGATGCTTAAGCCTCTGGGCGCCGCCAACGGGGGGGCTGTGTGTGCTCTGTGGGATGTCTGGTGGCGCACACGGCCCCACCCCTCGTTGGGGACTGGGCATATAAGCGAAGCTCCCTGGACGATCGGGGCCAGTTGTAACTCAAGACCCAAGACCCACGACCAGCCATCTGAAGACCCTGGGATGCTGCGAGAGCCAGCGCTGGGACTCTGGAACTCCCGACGCTACGACCTTGTGAGGGCGAGTTCCGGAGCGTAGCCAGAGTAGAGTATCTAGGCTGTGTAGCTAGGCTGTGTACCTAAGCTGTAGCAGAGTATCAGGACTGTTGGAGCGTTGGACTGTTGAAGTGTTGTATTGTAATAAAGAAGTTACCTCTACAAGTGTCTCCGGAACCTGTTACACTTGCATCGGGAGTCAGCGATCCTTCGTCATCTTACGTGGCTTGCGTGTTAGATTTTCGTGAGTTCGCTTGTGACTGGCAAGACAGGCGTTTGAGCAACACGCCTTTTCCCACAGATCACACGCACGGTGGGCTTGAGGGTAATCTCCAGAGATTAAAATGCAATGGTCGACACTGCGACCACTGCAAAACTGGGTATGCTGTGTCTTCAAGGCGCTGTCTGTTTTTTGGGCAAGATTTTTCCACGAATCTACCCCAAATTCCCAATCTCAAATTAAAAGTGAAGCACCATCCTCAAAGCGCCAAAGCGCTGACCTCCTCCGCTTCTGGAGCCTCCTAGTGCGATTGAGCATAGAGCAAATTGTTTTGGGAGTCTCTTTTCTCCCGAGTTGTCTGTGTGTGTGTGTGTCCAGTCCAGCAAAGTTGAGCGATGGTGACCATGATTGACAGGGAGCCATTCCAGCTCCAGCAAGGGCCACGGTCTTAGCTATTCTTTCCTGCCATTTTTCCTCATTAGACTTCTCAGATGTCTCTGCTGGAGGTCGTTGAGTCGTCGTAGGTGGTGATGGTAAGTGGTCAAAGTTTCAGAGCCACAAAGGAGAGCTCTTACTGAAAATCGTCCACAATCGTGTGACGTCATTTATGGATGGCCCCTAAAGGCTCTCAGTAAAGCAACGGCGTGTGTCGTCATCACTACACAATGATACCAAGCCAGGTGTCATGGCCGGTCCCTACCCTGGCATTGAAGTCGCCTCGCAAGAGGATCTGGCCATTCCTGTGAAATGGAGGATAATATTTGGCCAAGTTCGCGATAGACCATTTCCTCTTGACCTAAAGCTTTCGTGACTGCAGGAATTCCTATTCTTTGGGTCTTTTGGAAAAGTCACGTAGATAGGTTGAAAGAAAATGACAAAAAACGACGAAGTTTCGATCGCGACACAAGCGATCGTCATCCTCCTGATGACGATCGCGACACAAGCGATCGTCATCAGGAGGATGACGATCGCGACATAAGCGATCGTCATCAAGAGAATGACGATCGCTTCCTTTAATCGTTTCAGGGTTATTTAAGGTGGGAGCATAAGCCGAGGCAACCGTGATGTGTCTGTAATAAAGGTCACGGAGGCAACTTCTGGAATCGGTGTTCTTTATTAGCTTTCTTCCACAGCTCTCATCGTACAGACTCCTCTGCTATCTGACTCCTTCACGCTGTTGACTGACAGCGTGAGAGTAAGGGATAGAGAGAGATGACTGCTGCTGCCACGTGGCAGGCTCTGGACCCCACGCTCCTGCGTGGCTTCCCCCTTCGTTCGTTCCAGTTTTGACCACGTGTTGCCCGTCTCTAGCCCTTTTAATCCCTGGGTCACGTGGTGCCTTTCAGCCAGTCCTGGGTAAACTCCCTGGAATCTTACAGATCCCATCCTACGGTCCCAGGACCACGCCCCTAACTCGTCCCCCCATTGGCTGTGGCTAAAGCCAGCAGGGCCAATCATCTCCTTCCAGGTGGCACCATCCCATTACGTCAGGGCCACGCCCCTACTCCTCTCCCCATTGGTTATGGGCCTGGACCGGTAGAGTCAATCATTATCAACGAGGTGTGACCATTCAATCACCCAGGTATACCCTCACATTACATGGTTATTGGCCTCGAGAGGAAGGCGAAGTACCCCTTTGGGTAGTGATGACGACTTTCTGGCAAGGGAATTCTTCATGGCAAAAACCTACACTTCCTGTAACACGTCTCTCTCCTTCGGGTCTTCGTTACTGGAAGAAGGGTATACTCTTCCAATGTCTTCCGTGAGCTGTCCTTCTCTAGAAGAAATAAAAAACACGTCTCAGAGAGAGAGAGGAGTGATGTGTCTGTGCCAAAGCATTCGAGTTCCCGTGCAATAAGGTGCTGCACAGCCTCCTTACGCCTCACTCCGTGGTATTCATCCGCCGCCTCACCCCAATGCACTATTTGCGCTGACATGACTAATGCAGACATTTACGCAGATTGAACTTTTTTGCAACACGATTCATGTTAGCTTTTTCCATGAGGTTGGATTTCTGTAAGCGAGTCTTCCACAACCCGTGGACTTACTGTATAAACTACTATACACTACAATACACTACACTATACACTACACTATACACTACACTACACACAATATACACTACTATACACTACACTATACACTACACTATACACTACACCACTATGTGCTTGTGGTTGTCCCACCTGATGACGGACGCTTGTGCTGCGCCCGAAACGTCGTGATTTAATTTATTTTATTTTTTACCTACGTGACTTTACCGAAAGAACCAAAGAGTATACACCACTACAATACATCCAACACGAATTTCTTTAGAACTGCATCTTGTTGTTGTTGTGTGTTAGTTTGTTGTCTTCCTTCACATCTCCGATTAGCGCAGTTGACTATGCACGGTGCCAAAGAAATTCAACACACTGCACACACACACGCACACGTTCTCATTCCGATTCTTGACGAAGATTCAGGGACGAGCAGCGGCGCTTCCCTCAATATCGCCGCCTGTTCGAGCCATGGCAAAGGGGTTGTGAGGAGGAAAAGCTGGCGGAGGTGGTGGGCACAAACAAGTGGCGGGTTAACAACAAGCTGGGAAAGCCGCTGCCCATGGCCGAGATCCTGGAGAGGTGCTACCAGGTGGTGAACAAGGAGCTGCCGTACAGCATCTGCAAGGGAAACTGCGAGCATTTGGTGACCTATCTCCGTTTCGGGCAGCCCCATTCGAAACAGGTAAGGGACATCATAGAAGGGGCACGGGAGGGAGGGGTGGGTGGGTTGGTGGGGGTAGGCGAGGTGTAATGTAGTCGCGCCTGACAGGCTCCGGCATCGTCAGGTCGGGATGGAACCCACAACCTCCTGCGTACCAGGCGAGGTAGTTAACATCTCCTAGCCACCGTGATGATGATGAGAGAGAGAGGGTCACACACTCCAAATATACAGCAGCAGGCATCGTCAGGGTCGGGATCAATACCACGATCTCCTGTATATCAGGCGAGGTAGCTAACATCTCCTAGCCACCGTGGTGATGATGAGAGAGACACTCAGATTCCAATTATATAGCAGGTATCATGGCTCGGGATCGAACCCATGCCTCCGGCATATTGAGTTTTATTTTAACCGAATTGTAATGGAAATGTCATTTCTGGTTGTTTTGGATGCTGACCCCTGCGTTCAACGTAAGTCTGCCTGTATTAGGGTACCAGCTACAACAGTGCTGGAGCACGCCTTTGCCCTCTGTCCTCGTTCCTACAAAGTCTTGAGCTGCCGTGCTTTTTTTCGTCGTCGTCATCGCGTTAACACGTGGCACTTTCGTTTGTTTTTCCTTCCAGGCCGACACATTCATGGCGGGTGTGGGCACGGTGGGAATCCTTAGTACCATTTTGTTTGGCGTAATGGCCTTCATGGGGATTCAAAGGAGTTAGTCAGTCGCTGGCAGCGCTGCCATGGTGCGGCTCAACAACCACCGTCGTCATTCACCATGCTCGATCCACTGCTGACGTCCCTCATGGTCTTGCGATGCAACAATCCATTAATCGCGTGCATGCATTTTTCTTTGTTTTTGTAGCTTGCTTGCTCCATCTCTGATGGTCAATGTGTGTCGCGGTGGTTTGGAGATGTTAACTGCCTCGCCTGGTATGCAGGAGGCCGTGGGTTCGATCCCGACCCTGAAGTCTGCTCTATATTTGGAGTGTGCATTTTTCACCCCGTCCTCCAGTTTTCTCCTCCACATTTAAAATCAACTGAGCTATGTAGCTCTTTCTCAGAAGCGACCTGGCCACAAATGATAGCCCAAAGAAGGTGCGTATCACGTGACAATGTATAGCAGCCGAATACTCTAAGCTCACGTTTCTAAATGTGGATGGAAAAACCGGAGGACCCAGAGAAAAAAAATCCACGCGACCACGGAGAGAGAGAGACATGCAAACCCCAAATATACAGCAGGCATCGTCAGGGCCAGGATCGAACTCACGACCTCCTCTATACCAGGCAAGGTAGTTAACATCTCAACTCCACCGCAGCCCTATATACAGTACTCGCATATCTTTTTTCACTGAAATTCTTATTTCACTCTTTGTGCAAGACGTTAAAACCAATAAAGATCCCCTTGAAATGCGTTCAGCGTACGGCCATCTTGTCTCCCTGCACAGCCATTTTGTAACATGGTGGGAGGGAGGGAGGGGAGGGCCACATTATCCCGGTTTCCCGCCAATTATCCCCACTCCCCCTGCCCCACCACACTCCCTCCACTCCAGAGCCTTCACCACTTCCATTTGCAACCGTCATCTGCAACGGTCCGCGTAACATCATTGTCGTCATGCCCTCACCCGCTTCGACAACGCTGACTTGCCCCTATCCCTGACGTCCCCTATCCCCTGCACCTACTGTTAGTACAGTCGTGTACACGTGTGTGCGTTGCGTTGTGTGTGTAAATTGTACACGCACACACGTGTTCTTTGTAACACACACACACATCAGTACAATACATACACAGCACCAAGTCCGATAATACAATCGTACACAAGTAAGAACGTTAGCAAGGCCACTACACGCAGCACTGTACCCAGTGCTGGATCTAAGATTAATAAGCAGGTGAAATTACGAGTTGTTTTTTATTATACGTTACCTTTTAAAATCGTTACTGTGTTTTGTTGTTTTGTTTTCTTACGGGCTGTTATATATCTATTTTTTGAGCGCTAATAATGACGTCCCCTGCACCTACTTGACCGGGTGGCCCGAGGCGTGACGATGTGAGATTTGGCGTAACGGTGGCTCGGAGACGCTAACTCCCTTCCGTGATACGCAGGGGGTTCGATCCCAACCCTAATGCCTGTATACTCTGAGTTTGCATGTTCTCCAAGTGGCCGGTGGATTTTTCTCCGGGTCCTCTAGTTTTCCCCTCCACAATTAAAAACACGCGTTTAGAGTATTTGGCTGCTATTCATTTTCACACGATAAGCCACATAATTGGGCTATCATTTGTGGTCAGGTTGCTTATGAAGACGAGCTATATAGTTCAGTGGGCCTTACCTGGAATGTAAGAACAATGATGCACAACATTGAGAGTGATTGCCCCGAATGAAGAACTGCCATTTTGTCCAGAGAGTTAGCGAAGCACAACATTGACATTGCTGCTCTCAGTAAAAAAACGACTTCCCGGAGAGGGGGTCATTTATGGACGGCCCCTTAGAAACACGCATTCAGATAATTTAGATTGTTTTTTGACCGCTGCCATTAATACGCATCTCTCTCTCTCTCCCCGTGGCGGCATGGATTTCTCTCAGGGTCCTCCCGGTTTTTCCCCTCCACATTTAGAATCAACATCACCCACGCGTTTAGAGTAATTGGCTGCTGCAATAAATGTCAACGTGATGATGATGATGATAAGCCACTTTGTTGAGTTGCTATCATTTGTGATGGCCAGATGTCGTTTCTCAAGCAGAGCTACACAGTCGCTCAGTAGTGGGCCTTACCTAGTTAAAGAAAAACAATGTTTAGTCTATGAGTGTCTGTGTGTCTCTATGAGTGTATATGTGTCTCTATGAGTGTGTATCTGTCTCTGTGAGTGTCTATGTGTCTCTGTGAGTGTCTTTCTGTCTTTGTGGGTGCCTATGCATCTCTATGTGTTTAGAGTGTTTGGCTGCTGTTGTCAATGTGCACGTGATGATGACGTTGAGTTGCTATAATTTGCGATGATATGCTTTTACCTGGTGGAAAAATATAGTTTCGTTTTATTTGCGCACATGTTTTAAAAGCGACCTGCTCACCCTTCCTATACTTCGCACTCCCATCGTGTTTTCGTATTGTTTGTTGTTGTTGTTGTTTGTTGTTGTGTACTGTAACGACTCTGGAGGTATAAACTGTAGAGGCTTCTTCATTATTTCCTCACACTCACACAACTACGACTGTGTCGCACGGAATACAGCGCTGACAGTCTAGCTCGATTGCGCCGACTTCACTATATCGCTGGCTGATTATCTAGCGACAACGGCGACGAAGCGATGACAAAGACGACAAGCGACGACGAAGACGACAGCGACGACGACCAAGACTCCGACCCCTGGCGGCAGCCCAGAACCCCGTTCCTCGCTCCCTTTAATCCTCCCCCTTTCTCGAACTCTCAAGCTGGTTCGGGGAACCCCCAGATAGATCCCCTCTCTGACCTTTGGCCCAGATATCCCCCTCATGGTCGCTTCTGTATATCTGTCTTTCTTTCTGCCCATACTGTTGTCGCACCCGCAATAACCACTTCTGACCGCTAGTCGGCGCACTGCCTCTACAGTTGTAACATGCTGCCACCAGTGCTGGACACCGATGAGAAAAAAGAGAAAAAAAGAAAGCTTCATAGCTCATCGGATTCCTCCTCCAGTATAAGTCAAGATTCTGAATCCAAGTCCTTCTGGAGACAGTTAGTTCACTCGTACACGAAGATCACCCCCCCCCCCCCCGCGTATAGCATTAACAGAGTGTGGGGGAACATGCCGCTTCGTGAGCAGCGCCTATGAAGGCCGCCAATGTGGCACACGAGGGATGAGCGGCCAGCACCACGCCCAGCCACCTTTGTTTCCCCAGTGGCCATGTTTACTACACACCAGGTACTCATTTGAGGCCGAGGCGGCCTAGAGGAGGGCCCAGGACCGGTTCATTCAGATATTCGTCACTGGTGTTTGCCCAAGAGCAGGAATTGAACTCGGGTCGCTGGGTTCGTAGCTCAGCGCGCTAAAAGCTACACGACCAGTCCCCACACACAACAACAACAACCGCCATCGCCACTAAGTGGCGGTGACGTCACCATGACGCTTGTGCCAGGCCATGTGCACCTTGAGGCCACGTGAAGTGTCTAATGCCCGCTGGCAGGAGGTCACGGGGCAGACCCAGGTGCCATGGGTCGACTGACTGAGATGACCGAGATGACTGGCTGATACACCACCTGTGCCCCCTACTGTGCCAACTTGCTGTGCTTTAGCCACCCGGCGCTCCGCTCGTTGTTGTGAGCATCGCTCCTCCGCCCTCCGTTGTTGCTGGAGGGCGACTGCCTACAACTGCCCAGTAGCGTCCTTCACAAGCCACCTTCACAGAAGCCGATCTTGACACCGCTGGTACCAGTCATCGACAAGTTCACTCAGCTCCACGTCCTCCTGTACCACATCACTCCATCTCTTCTCTAGCCTGTGCCGCGCCCGTTTAGCCCACTCGATCCGGCCGACAAAAAAGCTGTTTAGGCATGCGGTGGCTGGGCATGTGGGCTACCTGACCCAGCCAACGCAGCCTTGCCTGCCGGAGGAGCTCACCGATGGGACTTTGCCCAGATCTTTCAAAGATTTGTGAGCTCCTCACACAATCCAGCTTGGTTAAACCAGAAAGGATCGTAGGCAGGTCAGCCTAAATGTTTCCAACCGGCGAAGATGCTCCATTAGGGGGTCCACGTTTCGCACGAAACCCCACACACGATACCCCACACACCAGAGGTGTGGACTCGAGTCATGTGACTTGGTCTCGAGTCAGACTCGAGTCATGAATTTGATGACTTCAGACTCGACTTGGACTTGCATAACAATGACTTTGTCCACCTCTGCCACACACACATGCACATGCAAGCAAACGTGTGTGTCGGGTTCGCTGGCCCCCGAGATCCCTCCCTCGATAATGCTAACGGCCGGGATAACATCATCACTCGCCCCCCGCTGCTAGGCGAACCGCTGCTGGGTTCCTCGCCCATGGTGTGGGAGCCGTCGCTCGAGGATTCCCCTCCACCGCGGGTCCGCGTAGTAGGCATGGTTAGTTACCGAGTAGTATTATGCCCCCTTCACGCTACCACGATACCTCCCTTTCCTAATCGCGCACCTGTAACCCACACACGGCTCCACACGCGACACCCTCTCCACACCCACACACAGCTCCACACGCGACACACCTCTCAACGAGATCACACGAGGCCACGATCAGCTATTAATGATTTATTGTTTGCTACCTGGAAATTGATGTTAAATCAGTATGAATCGACGAGGCTGGCCTATTCTATTACCCCTGGGACCTATTCCCTATTTATCGGCTATGATCCTAATTCACCTTCTTACTCACTGTTAGGTGCCCACGGCGGTCCGTTGATCCTGTGCTCACAGCGTACCTCGATGCGTCTCACGGACCTCCGGGTCACTGGGCTGGAGAGCGTCTTGTCGCCTGGTGCTGGAGTAAGAGAGACCGATCTCCCCTTTGCGCCCCCTTTTAATCCTTCCTACATCAAAGGGATGCTGCTCCGAGCGTGGTGGTGGTTCCCTCCCAGTTTTTCTTTAACAATGGGTGCGCGCCCGTCCGCGCGTGTGCGGCGGTTCCGGGCGCCCTTGCTATGCTAATCAGATGCGCTGCGTGTGTGGTGTTAATTCTAATTAATCCCTTTCTCATGCATGGCGCTTTGGTCATGCACATTATGCAGCGGCGTCATCACAATGGCCTGCTGTGGAAGTTAAGCGCGGAGCCTCCGCATGTCTCCACCACCTGCCCCATCAATTGCGCACTATGCGCCCGAGTCGCCTCTCTGATTATTTGCAATTGCAGCCCTATCCTTTAACTTCCCTAACAATGGCACCTATGCACTCGAGCCCGCTTTGGCACGCTAAACTATGTGGCCCCGTCCCTCCTCTGCCTGTCTCGTCGACCCGTGGGGGTGTGTGTGGGGGGATGCGTTTCAACCGCGGTGGCCGAATGCCCTTCGCCACGACCATACCATCTTAAGGCCGGTCGCAGCGCCGCGGTGCAAAGTAGCGTCGGGGGAGGTCGTCCAATTCCCTGGTCGCCGGAAACCGTGAAGGTTAATCCCGATAAGGGCTTCTCGGATAAAACCGGTCGGTCAGGTGACCTCCCCTCGGAGCTCTATGGTGGGGGGTAAATGCGTGCGGGTGTGTTCATGTGAGGTGAGGTGAGGGGGACGCGGGGTCGGCTCCGTGGTGGCGAGGTCGTAGATGGGGCGCCTGCTGAACGGCTTCGTGGCGGCGGCATCACATAGCCCCCCGAGGTGCTGGTCCCCGTCTCGGGTTGACTGGAGCACCTTGCTTGAGCCGCGCCCACGAGGAAACGCTGCGGGGTCCGGGGGATCCGTCCGAACCTCGTGGCTGGTTTCGGGGCGGGTGGCTCCGTCCTCTGCAGCTCCTGCGGCGGCCTCCTTCTCCACTCCAGCGGCTCTCCCTGTCCCTCGGTAGCTGCGGGCTGGGGTACAAACTCAGAAGCAGAAGGGTTTAGGGGCTGTTGTCCGCGCCGTCTCCTGACTGGATCGGGGCGTCCCGGGGCCTGGCGGGGCCCATGTAGCTGGCGAGGCCCCCAAACACGGAGGTTGCGGGTACCCCAGGATTCCGGGGCCTTCGGGTGACGGGGTTTTCTCTCGCCAGGGCCGCTTTCCATGGTTTTAAGCGGCGGATGTTGACCACCGTCTCTCGACCCCTCTCCCCGCCATAGATTAGTATCGTCCAGGGGAGATCTGCCGTACCACGGTCCACGGTCCCCGCCAGTAGGTCGTCAGTTTCCCCACCTGCCCGGCCCCGACGCGAGGGGTGTGTAGCCATACCTTAGCGCCTGTCAGGAATAAGGGGGTTCCATGCGGGGTCGGGCGCCCTGTTCCTGCCGCGATGCGCGGCTTCCCCTTGCGGGTATGCTCGGCCTCGGGCTTCTCGCAGGGTCTCCATCAGGTGTTCCACGGGGCGGCTTCGCTCCTCCGGCTGGGGGGAAGGGACGCCGAATAGCAGATCTGCGGGTAAACGAGACTCACGGCCGAACATCATTAAAAACGGGGTTTGTCCCGTCGATGTGTGTACGGTGGTGGCGTAGGCGAAAAGGGCGTAGGGGAGGTGTTCATCCCAATCCCGTTGATTTGCGGCCGCCATACGTTTGCGTTTCCCCGCTAGGGTCTGATTCATGCGCTCTACCATACCGTTCACTTGGGGGTGGTACGCTGTGCCCCGATGGGACCGCGGGAATGGCCCCTGTAGGTCGATCCCGACCAGCTGGTTCGTGCGGCTGACGCGGAACGGCCTTAGGGTACCTGATATCGTGCCGGCTTCGGCCCGCACTGCTGACAGGCGCGGCAGCCCTGTACCCAGGCGGCCACGTCTTGTGCCAGTTTGGGCCAGAGATACTGGCGACGCAGGGTCTCTCGAGTGCGTCGTTCCCCATCGTGGACCCCGAGTGGGTGGTCATGCACCAGCCGTAGCAGCTGGGGTCGCACCTGGGCAGGGACACAGATGCACCCTGGCTGGCCGGCCTCCGTTAACTCCCGTACCACCCCGTTCTGCACACACAACCGGCCATACAAACCGCTCCAGGGTCCTGGTAGGGCGCTCTTTTTCTCCCGTAGTGCCGCCTCCACCGCCGCCAGATCCGTATCCCGCTGCTGGGTCTGTCTCAGCTGCTCGTCGTTCAGGCCCGGGAAGGCGCAGCCGACGTCCTCCTGGATCCGTCCGATCGGGGTGGGTGATCCACCGGGTCCCGAGCCGTGGGTCCCGCGCTTGCCGGGCGGTCGACGGGATCCTCGGTGTCACCTGTGAGGGTCTCTGTGGCGCACACTGCACTCTCTCTCGCTGGGGGGGGTCAGTGGCCGCGGCCTCTCGGGGTCCGTTGCCTGCCGGCAGCGTCCCCCGTGGGCCGCCTCGACAAGGCGTCCGCGTTTGCATGCGTCCGGCCAGCCCGATACTCGATTTGCAGGTTGTACTCCTGCAACTGCGCCAACCACCGGGCCATCTGCCCCCGTGGCTCCTTGAATGTAAGAAGAAACTGCAGAGCATAATGGTCAGTGCGTACGCGACATTTCCTGCCATACAAATACGACCGGAACTGCTTACATGCGAAAATCACGGCGTATAACTCTTGGCGGGTCACGCAATAGTTCAGTTCGGCCCCACTCAAGGTCCGGCTGGCGTACGCGATGACTCGTTCCGTCCCATCAAGTACCTGTGACAACACCGCGCCCAGCCCGCTGCTGCAGGCGTCGGTGTCCAAAATAAAATCCGTGGTAAAATCGGGAAAGCGAGGGTGGGGGCGTGGGTGAGGTGGTCTTTGAGAGTGGTGAAGGCCGTCTGGCAGGCCCCGTCCACTGATAGGGGTGCTTAGGGAGGTGAGTTGGGTGAGGGAGCGTGCAATCTCGCTGAATTTCTTTACAAATCGACGATAATAGGTGGTGAGCCCCAAAAATGATCTGATCTCCGTCAGATTCCTTGGCCATGGCCACTCCACTACGGCGCGTACCTTCTCTGGATCGGTGCGCACGCCTGCCTCACTGAAGCGATGCCCGAGGTACCCCACCTCGCGTTGTGCGATGTAACACTTACGTGGCTTGAGCTTGAGATGAGCCGCTCGCAGTCGCTGGAATACCTCTCGTAACCTGGACCAATGCTCAGACAAAGATCTACTGAACACTATCACATCATCCAAGTAAATCAGCCACTGTTCCCATTGCAAGCCCCGCATCACCAACTCCATCAACCGCTGGAACGTCGCGGGCGCATTGGTGAGTCCGAACGGGAGTACTCGAAACTCGAATAGTCCCATCGGGGTGGTGAATGCGGTTTTTGGCCGATCCTCCTCCGCCATCTCCACCTGCCAGTACCCGGACGTGAGATCGAGGGTGGAAAAATATCGCGCTCCGGCGAGGCTGTCAAAAGTGTCGTCAATGCGGGGTATAGGGAAGGCGTCGCCGAGCGTGACTGCGTTCAGTTTACGGTAATCGACGCAGAACCGGGTTGACCCATCTTTTTTCGTTACTAGTACCACCGGGGCTGATCAGGGGCTCGCCGAGGGCTGAATTATGTTATTGTGAAGCATGTCCCCAACCGCCTCTTTGATCTGGGTGCGTTCGGGTGCGCCCACTCGGTACGCAGGGAGTTTGATGGGTCGGGCTGCACCGGTGTCAATTTGGTGCTTAACAAGGTTGGTCCGACCCACGTCCGAGTCGTGTTCACTGAATACGTCGGCATACTCCCGCAGTAACTCGCGCAGCCGATCGGCCTCTCCTTAAGTAAATCCGCCCATGGTACATGTAACGCGTCGAGCAGGGGACGACCTCGGCTCTGGGAGTCAGGCCGACTCGCTAGGCCAGGTCCTGGTCCCCCTCAGAACGACCGGGGTCCTCAGCCCAGAGTGCGAACACCGAGTCGTCACAGTGGCGTGCGTGCAGGGGGTGTACGGTGGCGATCGGGGTGCGCCGTCGCAGTATCGCTGGGGTACTGTGGGGGTTAAACATCTGCATAAACAATCGGTCCCCATCTGTGTTTACCAACGTGGCGGATCCCACGACCCCATACCGTTTTGCCAACTCCGGGTGAGGAGTTAGCATTACCTCCCCTGATGGTCGGAGCGCGGGGTCGGTGGGGGATGTTGCTACCGCACCAGCATCTCGGTGAGCGGCCCAATGGTGACTGCCGTCGCCAGGATAGCGGCCACAGGTGTGAAGCGGGGGCGCGTCGGTTCTCGTCCCAGGAATGGTATCCGCTCGCCGTTGCTCTCCATGGTGGCGCATCGCTGGCGGGGTTGCACGTTGAGTCCCAGCTGTTCTAGGAGGTCGGTACCTGCGATACACTTGTGACACAACGCACTCGACACGTAGAACTCCTGGGTGCACACCTGACTGCCTATGCGGACCTCTAGGGTGGCTCTCCCAGCAGCCCATTCCGGCTCCGCTCGCCGTGTGCAGCGCGCGGTCCGGTGCCTGCAGGTGACGCACGTCGACCCCGATCGCGCTGCAGTGCGCTGCGCTCACGAGCGAGGCCACCGCCCCGTGTCCAGCAGGATTCGGGTACGCATTCCGTTTACCTCCCCTTCCACCAGCGACGTGGCCCCCGTGATCCCCGCCACCAGCTCCCGCAGCCAGTCGCCAGGAGTCACCGTTTCCGTGGGCGTTGTTGCTGGAACCTGTGTGGAGATCACTCGCTCGCCATTATTCTCATTATCGTCTATTTGTATCGGGACCGCATCGATTGCACCCCTAGTTGCTCCGCTCTCTAGGGGTGTTGGAGTTTAACCCCGCGTCTGCCTAGCTCGGGTGAGTCAGGACAGTCCCTCACTAGATGCCCTCGGCGATTGCACATATAACATGTCCGGGGAGGGGGGCGGCTCTGTAGTGGGCCCCCTGCCGCTCCCTCTCCCAGTTTGTCGCTGCCTGGACTCCACCTCTAGTTGGGTTACCCTTCCCGTTAGCCCTCCCACCGTGGAGCGCAGCTCCCCCATCTCGGACTGGATGGCCTCAACGGAGGACTGCAGCTTGGTCATATTTTTATTCGCTTCCTCGCGTATATCTCCTATGCCAGTCTGTAGCCCGGCTACCCACCCGGGGTTGTCTCGCTGGGTTTCTGGGGCTCCTTTGTCCGTCCCTTTACTGCGATGGCGAGCTCCTCCTCCTCGTCAGAGAGTAGGCTCGCTATGGCGCACTCTCGTCCCCTACCTCGAGGCTGCGCGCGCTCCCTCGAGAGTTTCTCGCATTTGCGCGCGCGCTCGATGAGGGTGTTAAAGGAGAGGCGTGCACCGTCTACATTTAGCTGCCACCATGGGGTGCGTGCCAAATATCGCTGGATTTTACCGACAGCGAGGCCCTCAATTATCTTTGCCTCGTACTCCGGGTACGCGAGCTGGGTCAGCCTGCGTACGTCTTCGGCATAATCTCGCAGATCCTCGCCGGGTTGGCGGCCGTGCCTCTAAGGCCGCCTGCGCCTCCTCTTCGTCATAGGTGCCGAAGCGCCATTCGAGTTGGCACATTAATTCTACCCACTGAGTTTGTGCGCTTGCGGGCAAAGCTTCCACAAAGTCAGCTGCCCGCCCATCTAAATGTAGCTCTAACTGTTGCAACGCCTCCTCATCTGACCACCCATTAACCTTTTTAGCCCCCCTGATGCTGCGGGCAAATGATTTCCATTATGGAATTCCTTTGCCCGTAAATGTGCATTTGATTTTAATCTGGGTTGGGGGCCTCTTTCCCTTGGGGGTTCGGGGATCGTCCCGTTTCTGACACCACTTGTCGGGTTCGCTGGCCCCCGAGATCCCTCCCTCGATAATGCTAACGGCCGGCTAACATCATCACTCGCCCCCCCCGCTGCTAGGCGAACCGCTGCTGGGTTCCTCGCCCATGGTGTGGAAGCCGTCGCTCGAGGATTCCCCTCCACCGCGGGTCCGCGTAGTAGGCATGGTTAGTTACCGAGTATTATGCCCCCTTCACGCTACACGATACCTCCCTTTCCTAATCGCGCACCTGTAACCCACACACGGCTCCACACGCGACACCCTCTCCACACCCACACACAGCTCCACACGCGACACACCTCTCAACGAGATCACACGAGGCCACGATCAGCTATTAATGATTTATTGTTTGCTATCTGGAAATTGATGTTAAATCAGTATGAATCGACGAGGCTGGCCTATTCTACTACCCTGGACCTATTCCCTATTAATCGGCTATGATCCTAATTCACCTTCTACTCACTGTTACGTGCCCACGGCGGTCCGTTGATCCTGTGCTCACAGCGTACCTCGATGCGTCTCACGGACGTCCGGGTCACTGGGCTGGAGAGCGTCTTGTCGCCTGGTGCTGGAGTAAGAGAGAGATCTCCCTTTGCGCCCTCTTTTTATCCTTCCTACATCAAAGGGATGCTGCTCCGCGTGTGGTGGCCCTCCCAGTTTTTCTTTAACAATGGGCGCGCGCCCGTCCGCGCGCGTGCGGCAGTTCCGGGCGCCCTTGCTATGCTAATCAGATGCGCTGCGTGTGTGGTGTTAATTCTAATTAATCCCTTTCTCATGCATGGCGCCTTGGTCATGCACATTATGCAGCGGCGTCCATCACAATGGCCTGCTGTGGAAGTTAAGCGCGGAGCCTCCGCATGTCTCCACCACCTGCCCATCAATTGCGCACTATGCGCCCGAGTCGCCTCTCTGATTATTTGCAATTGCAGCCCTATCCTTTAACTTCCCTAACAATGGCACCTACGCACTCGAGCCCGCTTTGGCACGCTAAACTATGCCGCCCCGTCCCTCCTCTGCCTGTCTCGTCGACCCGTGGGGTGTGTGTGGGGGGATGCGTTTCAACCGCGGTGGCCAAATGCCCTTCGCCGCGACCATACCATCTTAAGGCCGGTCGCAGCGCCGCGGTGCAAAGTAGCGTCGGGGGAGGTCGTCCAATTCCCTGGTCGCCGAAAACCGTGAAGGTTAATCCCGATAAGGGCTTCTCGGATAAAAACCGGTCGGTCAGGTGACCTCCCCTCGGAGCTCTATGGGGGGGGGGGATGCGTGCGGGTGTGTTCATGTGAGGTGAGGTGAGGGGACGCGGGGTTGGCTCCGTCGCTTGGTGGTGGCGAGGTCGTAGATGGGACGCCTGCTGAACGGCTTCGTGGCGGCGGCATCACATGTGTACATCTGCATTTATGTATACGCCAACTTGCACGTATAAACAGTTATGGGATGTATCAATGGCACCCATGGTGTACTCTATTGCACAAATACACGCGCAGCGTGCAATGGACTCTGTTGGCTACAAATAAAATTTTGATAATAGTTTGCACTTAAAAATGCACGCCTGCCTTCCACAACGGGAAACGCATCACCATTGTTACAACAGGAAACGCATCACCATTGTTACAACAGGAAATGCATCAACGTTGTTACAACAGGAAACGCATCAAGTTGTTACAACAAGAAATGCATCACCGTTGTTACAACAGGAAACGCATCACCATCGTTACAACAGGTAACGCATCACCATTGTTACAATAGGAAAAGCATTGCCATTGCTGCAATGGAAAACACATCACCGTTGTTACATTTGGAAACGCACCACAATTGTCACAACGTGAAAGGCTTCAGCGTTTTTACAAAGTGAAAGGCATCACCGTTGTTACAACAGGAAACGCATCACTGTGGTTACAACCATAAACACATCACCATTGAAGAAACAGGAAATGAATCACCAGTGTTACAACGTGAAAGTCATCGCGTTTTTACAACGTGAAAGGCATCACATTTAAAACAAAGTGAAACGCATCACCGTTGTTACAACGTGACATCACCATTGTTACAACAGGAAACGCATCTGCAAGAGTCCATACTCTTTGGTTTTTTCGGTAAAGTCACGTAGGTAAAAAAGGAAAAAAATCACGACGTTTCGGAGGCAACACAAGCTTCCGTCTTCAGTTGGAACCGTCACAGCAAAATTGATACAACAAAAAATGGTACAGCAATTTTGCTTGTGGGTGTGATTATTATGTGGTGAGATTAATATTGGCTCTCTCATTGTCTTCAACATTGATGATTCTCGCTTTATAATGATTATGTGTGTAATTATGTCAGGTCACGGGATTCAGATGTCACCGCAGGATACAGTTCGTCATCACGAATTTAGGAAAGGAGCATTCGAAACCTGTTTTTAATATAAGCAACTTTAATCTCAATTTACCCTAACATCCAACAACTCTTATCGTCAGAATTCCAACAAACATAAAAGCATCAATGGTCTAATCTCACGATCAGGTGGTCAAACCAGAACAATTGGCAACAACCTCAAAATGGCAACATTCGTAGGGAATGCATTCTCGTCAACTGCGTATCAAATAGTTAGAAAACATAAACGATCGGATCTCACAATCAATCACGTGATTAAAATAGAACAATTGTTTGTTCCATGGCAACGTGACAATACACAATTCCATTGTTATGGTGTGTGAAGCATGCAAGCTGAGATCATTCTTAGCCCACAACCTGTAGAAGGTACAGTTACAACAAGTGAGTGAGTATAAAGATCATGAAATATCCTTCTGTCTCCTTTATTATTTCTGAACAATAGCCCAAGTCCCACAACAATGTGTAGAACGGCAGGCTTGGTCCACAGTTATAGGGCGTTCAATCTTGATTTGAAGCTTTCGTGACTGCAGGAATCCATACTCTTTGCTTCTTTCGGTAAAGTCACGTAGGTAGAGAAATAAATAAATAAACAAATCACGACGTTTCGATCGCAACACAAGCGGTCGTCGTCAGGCCTAATGACGACCGCTTGTGTTGTTTTAGTTTATTTCTAACCACGTGACTTTACCGAAAGAACCAAAGAGTCGATAATTGTTTTTTTACGCTTCTACCTGGCAACAAAAAGGTGTCAGTTTTGTTGCCAGATAGAAGGGTAAAAAAACAATTATCATATTTTTTACTGGCAAATGAGGTTCCAATGGTGTGAATGCTTACCCTGAGCTCTCATACTCTGATGGTGCATTGTCTTTGAGTTGTGCGCCTTTTGGCGTCATCTGGTCCAACACCATGTGAGACTAGGCTCTAAGGAAAGCTGTCTCGGGTGTGGACCAATCAACTTCAAGGACAGTGCATACATTGTCAGAGTTGTGTTTTTTGTTTGCATTCTGACTGCAGGTATTGTGGTCTATGCAAACATGACTCCTTGTAAAAAAGGTGTCAGTTTTGTTGCCAGATAGAAGGGTAAAAAAAGTAAACCCGTAAAAACAAAGTTTTTCACTAGAAATCCTTTATATGCGTGGCGGCTAGAGTCCTCTCGTCCTCTGGCTTGAGATGGCTGCCACCTATGGGTCAGATGATTGTCTGCACCATTAAGCAATTGGTAATTAAATATTTTTCACGAACATTAATTGTCACACACAACGAGTCTGTGTGCAAAATGTCAGCTCGATTGGATCACGGGAAGTGGGTGAAAAAACGAGCGAAAGATTTGCACGGTCCTAAGCACACAAGCGAACTTGATATAAAGGATTTAAAAATATATTCGCCTGTGGAGGACGCAGGGATCGATCCCGCGACCTTTGGCATGGGAAGTGAGGGCGCTACCAACTGCGCTACTCCGCCACGGCCTGTGGAGGGGTTACGCTCTGGGCTCTTACACTCTGACGTTCAGCCAAAGCCATGAATGAGTTCTATTTGAATATATGTAAAATACATTTTTTTTGCCTAAAAAGTGTAAAATTTTGGGAATTTTTTTTCACGAACAATAATTGTCTGGCACAACGAGTCTGTGTGGAAAATGTCAGCTCGATTGGATCACGGGAAGTGGGTTAAAAAACGACCAAAAGATTTGCACGGTCCTAAGCAAGCAAGCAAGCACGCAAGCAAGCGAACTTAATATAAAGGATTTAAAAACCAATTATCATATGAGGTCCCAATGGAACCAAAGAGTCGTTATAGGGGCTCGCGGCCCTGCTGCTCGCTGCTCCTTCGCACCGTTGTCTGTGCATCGTGCTCGATCCACGCTGGAGGATGCTCGGGGCAAGTTATCTGCACGCCAGGCTCCATCTACATTTGGAGTAAGACTGATGTCCTTAAGACTGATGGCCTTAATCTAAGTTGTCTTGTGGTTGTTGTTGTTGTTTGACTTGCATCCCACTGGGATTTTTGCACACAGCGTTCGGTGTACGGTGTTTTTGTGCAATATTTTTCTGTCTTTTCTTGGATTTTCTGTTTGCACTTAGTCACATATTCACTTAAAGATGTTTTTGTTCATGTTTTTTGTTTGTTGCGGTTGCACCCGATTCAAGAGCCGAATGGCTCACAGGGCTATACCTAATAACTGCACTTCACTTCAATGTTCTCACATCAGAATATCAGTCACTTGGGCAACAGAACCTTTCAGCCGCTTCGCACATTCTGCACACTCGATNTTGGTGTATATCTCAAACAAATTCCTCTCACGTCTCTTAGCTGATCACAGTAGTGTAGAGAAGCTCCCAGACGTACTCAGAGACGGAGAAAGGGCTTTCGCCGAGGGTTTTTAAAGCTTAACTANAACACCAGGGTACACAACTCCCAGGGGCTAGCGGTCCTACTCTGAGTCCGGGTCCCTGCCGGCTAGCTCCGGTCTCTCTCTCTCGTGTCGGATCGTGGTCTATGCCGACTACCTCTACGGCTACCACCGGCTTCTCCCCAGATTCACTACTCGATCCCTCTCTCTACCCCTGGTTCCCTCTTCACCCTTCTCACTCTACCCGTTCCCACAGTGACCCTGCTTACGTCACGGGGTCCCCCTTAAGTACCCTAGTAGACGTGACGTCATCACACTTAACGGCACACCTGACGTCACGTCCCATTTTACTCCTCTACATTAGTATATGGAAATGCATTTGCACACCTCTTGGCTTCTCACAACTCTTAGGTTAGTACAGTACAACTTATCAAACTCCTTTACTTTGCAAGCGACTCAAAATATGAGGAAAAACGTAAAGTTTGCCACGGCACGACTCGACTCTTTTGTTGTTTACGAGTTCAAGTTCAAGGTCATTTATTAGGTATAGCCCTGTGAGCCATTCGGCTCTTGAATCGGTGCAACCGCAAACAAACAAAAATAAAAACATGAACAAAAAAATCTTAAAGTGAATATGTGACTGAGTACAAACAGAAAATCCAAGAAAAGACAGCAAAATATTGCAGAAAAAGCACCATACACCAACACGAGGACCATGCCCCGGAGTTTGCTGTTGCAAATACTCACTTGTATGATTTTCGTATATTGCTATATAGGGATTTCTTCCCTAAGACACATCAAATCCCATAGCTCCTCCACCTATCACGCCCCTTGCATCTACAGGCAGTCCCCGAGTTACGATGGTCCGACTTACGAAATTTCGATCTTACGATGGCGATACGACAAAATTGCCATCAACAACCTAACATCGTTCAAGTATGCAGACGACGACGGACAGAATCTTGGTGAGTACAGTACAATATGATACGTTGCGATACGTTCAATGCATGTATGATACGTAGGTTTAGTGATTGCCATTTTAAGGTTACCACGATACGATATGTTCAATGCAAGCTTAAAGTTTTTATAGCAGATATGATTGTTTCTTGAAAAAACTTTCTATTAAATTGTTGTTCATATATGTAGGCTGAGAATGTACCTTGTTTTTTTACTTTACATTTTACTGTGCAATGCATTATTGTAATTAATAAATACATACAGTATATCGTTTATACAGTACGGTACTGTTAATTGCTCTGTTTTGCTAAATTATCACCATTCTTTAAGACTCCTGGGTAGGCGAGGCCATCTTCGACTTACGATATTTTCGACTTACGATGGGGTCGTCGTAACGCATCTCCATCGTAAGTAGAAGACTACCTGTATCTGGTCAGCCTGGTTGCCCCTTTGTTCTAGCTCGACAGGCATCTTGGCACCTGATGTTATGACCCCTATAAAACTTCCTCCCTCCGGAGGTCATCCCAGGATTCGAGTCGGCACAGACCCACTTAATTGGCCCAAGGTGGTGTGTGTACTGTGTAGTGCCTGAAATACGCGCCACACGCGGGAATGGGTGTACGCGCGTGCAGAGTACAGTGGGAGCTAACGAGGTCGAGGTTGTTATTGTCGTTAGGCGTGAGGAGGCCAGAGACGGGTAGGGGGCAATTAAGGACACAGGGCGCTGATTGGCTGGAAGTTGTTGTTGTCGCTAAGTGGCGCCGCATGGTCTGGGCAAACATGGCAAGTGCCAGCGGGGGCTGGGGGCGAGGGGTGTCGCGGGGGATGCCACCGATTAATTGGAAATTAATTGACTTGGGGATAAAGAGAGGGGGTTTTGAAGGAGACGGGAGTTCGCACCTGGAGGAGAAGAAGGATGTTGGACCTGAAGCAACGTAAGCCAGAAGCAGTGGAGAAGTATAGGGTAGCAGTGGAGAGGTATAGGGTAGCAGTGGAGAAGTATAAGGCAGCAGTGGAGAAGTAGAAGGTAGCAGGAGAAAAGCCAGCAGAAGTGGCTGGAGAGTGATGGCGAAGCCGATAAAGAGCGGCTGGAGTGTGACACGAGAGCCGATGAAGAGCGGCTGAACTGTGACGGAGAGAGTGGAGAGGATAGTCAATGGAGGAGAGACGGGGAGCGAGCAAGGCTGGTGGAACGCGGCGAGCGAGCGGAGAGCGTGCTGGAGGAATGTTTATCGGTGTTAGCTGGCGGAATGTTGATTGGTATTAGCGAAATAAAGTGAGAGAGAAAAGAGGAGAGACGGGGAGCGAGCGAGGTCGGTGGAACGCGGCGAGCGAGCGGGGAGCGCGCTGGAGGAATGTTGATCGGTGTTAGCTGGCGGAATGTTGATCGGTATTAGCGAAATAAAGTGAGAGAGAAAAGCAAGAAGCTGTCGTGTCAAGTCGAGCACTACATGTGTGTCTGTAGCCAAGCTCTCTGGGTGTTCATCTATAGATTCATCCCTTCCCCTATTGAGCCTGGTTCGCAGAGTTCGAGTCCCACTCCCAATCAACTAGGAATTTTTAGATAATTTAATTAATTCCCTAAGGCACGTTCAGGACCGAAGCTTCTTCAACCTTTGCACACGTGGTGCATCCATCGGGTCGGCCTGAGTTCATCATTGGTTCTGGCTCCGCAGACATCTTGGCACCTGATGCCATAAACCATTTAAAACTCCCCTCCCTCCGGAGGTCATCCCAAGATTGTGTGAGCACAGATGTTTTTTTTTGCCCCTAGGTGTGGTGTGTGTCTGTAGCCTTGTTAATTGTGAAACGGCCTTCCTCACACTCGAGGTCGACTCATCCTTAAAATGAATTCCTGCTGTAGCATGCAATGACAGCCACTGGGAATACAAAGGCGATCGAGTGTGGCTTGGTTATATCCCTTGCATTATCATTAAGTTGTACCTTCTTATCCCCGACCGTATGGTATAATAGTAATTGTTAATGAAAATATGCTAAATAGTTATATTAAACCTTTTAACTTGAGCTGCATCGTTTAATACCATGATTGTTTGAAAATGTTCATATGCGGTGGTGGTCAAACCAAACTTTACACCTTTTCTAAAACACATTACTGCGGAGGGAGCTGGTAGGAACGTTAGGTTGCTCGGTCAATGGCCTGCAGGGTCAACGGCAGCGTGGTGTATTCCGCAAATATGGCCGACTGTGAGGGCGGGCACAAGCCGGCGTGAGTAGGTTAAATGTTGAGTTTTATAAGGGCACCACGGGGTGACCAGCCCTCCCCACCCAGCCCCACTCATTCCACCCCCACCCAGCCCCACCCTCCCCACCCAGCCCTCCCCACCCTCCCCTCCCCACCCAGCCCCACCCTCCCCACCAAGCCCCTCCCTGCACGACGGACGGACGGACACAATAATCCCCTGTGGGCTGGTGTAACCAGGAGGTTCCTATCAGTACCAAGGCTTGTGAGTCATTAACCTCCAGATGCCGAATCTCCTTTGTGTAAGGGACACTTCTGAAACAGCAGGGGGTGCTCCTTTGGCTTTTGTTGTCTCAAGGGAGGAGTTCACAGGCCTCAATTACTGCGGTTTTTCTTAGAACTCGCTAAATACAGATATACGGAAAAAGATAACTATTACGTAAAAAGTAGGCATATATACAACAGGTGGATACCATCGGGGTTGACTGATCGAGAACAACTTGGTGGAAACCATCAGGGTTGCCTGTTCGAGATCAACTTGGTGGAAATCATTGGGGTTGACTGTTTGAGATCAACTTGGTGGAAATAATCGGGTTGACTGTTTGAGAACCAACTTGGTGGAAATAATCGGGTTTGACTGTTCTACAATCAACTTGGTGGAAACCATCGGAGCTAAAACAGGTGTAGCAATTAAGAGTGTGTCAGTTTGTTACACTCAACTGTAAATACGTTAAGTTAGAAATAAATCTCTACTTCTACAAAAATTTAAGTCTCTAAATAACTTTTTTACATATATATGTATAAAATGTGTGTGTACGAGCATGTGTGGTGGGGAGCGGTAGTGTAGCGGTTAGCACGCTGTGCTAAGAACCTAGCAACCGAGTTCGATTCCAGCTCACGGCCAACACCGGTGACGATTATCTGAACTGGTCCTGGGCCTCCTACCCCTAGGTCGACTTAGCCTCAAATGAGTAGCTGGTGTGGTGTGTAAACATCGCCACTGGGGAGACAAAGGCGGTCTGGCCGTGGTGCTGGTCACCCACCCCCACGTGTGCCTTGCCGGCATTCTTGGGTGCTGCTGCTACCTGCTACTACTAACGGCACTTTCCCCACAGCCTGTTAAGGCTACACAGGAGATATTTGTCTTTGTGTGTGCATGTGTGTTGCATCCCCCCGTCCCCTTCATGCCCCAAACGTACAGCTATTTCAGCTTCTTGTAGAGGAAGAAGCCCGCAGCGGTTAGCACCACTCCGCCCAGCATCGCGCCAATCGCTGTGCCTGCCAACACTCCAGAGTCTGGGGAGGCTATGGGAGTGGGGGCAGGGGGGGGCACAGAAGGGATCACCAGAGTGGGAAGACAACAGCTGAGCAGTCGCGTTCTTCCACTCTCTCTGCAGAGGTTAGCAGTTCTAGCACCGCGGCTGCACTGGCTTAGTCCGTGTGTGTCATGATCTTCATCGTCGTCGTCACCGTCGTCACCCATGCAGCATTGTCAACCGCAGCCAGTGGCGATGTTTACTGAGCACCGCAACCAGGGCACTCATTTGTAGCAGAGTCGACTTAGGTGAGGGCCCAGTACCGGTTCAAATGTTTGCCACTGTTTTTGGTCGCGAGTGGGACTCGGACTCGGGTCTCTGGGGTCCGTAGCACTCACCAGGTGTACGTGTATATGTGATGCCGCCGCCACGAAGCCGTTCAGCAGGTGCCCATCGACGACCTCGCCACCACCAAGAGACGGAGCCGACCCCGCGTCCCCTCACCTCACCTCACATGAACACACCCGCACGCATTTTCCCCCACATAGAGCTGGAAGGGGAGGTCACCTGATCGACCGGTTTTTATCCGAGAAGCCCTTATCGGGATTGACTTTCACGGTTTCCGGCTACCAGGGAATTGGACGACCTCCCCCGACGCTACTTTGCACCGCGGCGCTGCGACCGGCCTTAAGATGGTATGGTCGCGGCGAAGGGCATCCCCCCACACACACCCCCACGGGTCGACGAGACAGGCAGAGGAGGGAGGGGGCGGCAGAGTTTAGGGTGCGCAATTGATGGGCAGGTGGTGGTGACATGCGGAGGCTCCGCGCTTAACTTCTGCAGCGGGCCGTGGTGATGGACGCCGCTGCATGGTGCGCAGGAGCACGGTGCCATGCATGAGAAGGGGATTAATTGGAATTGGCGCCGCACACGCAGCACATCCGATTAGCATATCAAAGGCGCCCGGAACCGCCATGCACGTGCCAGCGGGCGCGCGTCCATTGTTAAAGAAAAACTGGGAGAGGGCCGCCACCACACTCGGAGCCGCATCCCTTTGAGGTAGGGAGGATAAAAAGGGGGCGCAAAGGGGAAATCGCTCTCACTCCAGCGCCAGGCGACAAACGCTCTCCAGCCAGCGACCCGAACGTCCGTGAGATGCATCGAGGTACGCTGTGAGTACGGGATCAACGGACCACCGTGGGCACCTAACAGTGAGTAAGGAGGTGAAGTAGGATCATAGCCGATAGAGAATAGGTACAGGGGTAGTAGAATAGGCCAGCCTCGTCGATTCATACTGACTCAACAACCAGTTCCAGGTACCAAACAATAAATCATTAATAGCGAATCGTGGCCTCGTGTGATCTCGTGAGCAGTGTGAACGCGTGTGGTGCTGCGTATACAGCGGCTCGCCTCGTGGGAGCGCTGCGCAGAGCGGCGCGAGAGTGGGTGTCGCGTCTGTGCAGGTGTGTGCGCTCGTAGTGTGGGGAAGGGGTCGGTGCGTCCGCAGGTCCCGCTCCATCTATCGCCGCAGGGACTCGCGCAGTGTGAGGGCAGCGTCATTCACCCTCCGACCCCTGACCCCGCTTAATAGCGCGTGATTCGTGGAGAGACAACGCAGCGTTTACAGGTGAACGAGAGCGTGCGACGAGCTATGCCTCTCACACGAGCTCGCGGAGGGACGGACCAGGGAGGGGAGCCGTCAGGCGATGAGCCAGCGACGGCAGCAGCTGCTCGCAGAGTAGCGAGGGGTCGGCGAACGGCAGAGCCCTGCCATAGGCACGGAGCAGGGAGGGACTTCGGGGACCAGCGGCCCCAACATATACGTTGCACTTCTTTTGCACCATAAGTGGCCAACTGCGCAAATCAGAGGTGCGGGCAGAAGGACATTAAACTAAAGGTGACAACAAGTAGTTCAAAAGAATTTAGTTTGTCAATCTAGATGATGATTTTAAAGTGGCTTCCTCATATCGGAAGGAAGAGCATTCCAGACGGCCACCAAAGCAAATCGGACAGTGCTGCGCAATGCGGCAACCGCCATCTTTGTTCGACGGCTAAGCCAGAAGTCGCTGCTGCTGCTACTGCTGCTGCAAAGATGACGACCAGAATTGGCGTGATGGTGGTTTACGCTCCGTGACGATATCGGTGAGTGATTGTCGTCCATTTGTGGCGAGCACCTTGTGTGTAATGAGTTCCGCACTCGAAAGCTGGACAGAGGCCATGCTCCATGGGGTGGGTCGCAGCATCACATCTCCCGAGATGTTAACTACCTCGCCTGGTATGCAGGAAGTCGTGGGTTTGAGCCCGACCCTGATGCCTGCGGCCGTCTGGAACACTCTTCCTTCCGATATTAGGAAGCCACTGATGCTGTGCACTTTTATATCATTATTTAGATTGACAAACTCCATTTTTTTGAACTGCGTTTTGTGTTTAGTTTGCTGTCCTTACCCCGCACCCCCAATTAGCACGGTTGGCTACGTACGGAGTGAAAGAAGTTCAACATACACAACTTTAGATTTTGTGTGGTCTCTCCGAGGTTACGTGGATTCTGCCCTCCACATTTAGAATCGACGTCACGCGTTCAGAGTGTTTGGCTGCTGCTACACATGTCCACACGATGATATTGATGACGATAAGCCACTTAATCGAGCTATCATTTAGTGATAGCCAGGTCGCTTCTGAAAAAGGGTTACATACCCCTCAGTGGGCCTTACTTGGTAAAAAAGAAAGAAAGTTGATAGTACTCACCGACCAAGGTGGAGATCGGCAGAGAGAAGAAAGTTTCCGCAAACAGGGCTTGTTTTCCAGCGCGGACGGAGCGTGTGCCTGGGATGTACGTGTACGCACGGAAACTGAACCTGTGCCGCCAGGAGGGATGGAGGGGTTTGGGAGGGGGGGGGGGTCGCGCGGAAAGGCAAGACAGCACAGCGCCAAAGAGGGTTTCGATTTAAAGCTTTCGTGACTGCAGGGATTCATCTTCTTGGTTCTTTCGGTAAAGTCACGTAGAAGGAAAATAATAAAATAATAAAAATAAAACATAATAAAATAATTGTCGTTGTCGGACGGTGCAGTAGCCCCGTCACCACGCGTGGCCTCAAGGAGCACCAACGACAAAGAGATGTGTAAAAAAAATAGATATTTGTCGTGATAACGTCAAGATGAACTTTCTCCGACAACGCACCTGTACTTCGTGTTCGACTTCAGGGCACCGTCGTCGAAGCCGCCGTTAGTGGCGCCGGTGCCGACTGTGACCGGCAAGATGGAGCTCGGGCTTTTGCACTCGGCGGGGTAGACGCGGTCGTCCACCTGGTACACCGCCGTTGTGCCGCTCTTGTAGTCCGAATACTTGCTCAGCGGCCATTTATTCTCGGGCTTTTCGGTGGTCGTCTCTGCAAGCGAAGGGACGCGTTGGCCATCCGGTGTGGCGAGGTGAGGATTTATCTTACGGGACCCTTCTTTTATTTTTGCTTACCAGTATCTGAAATAAAGAATACGTTTTTGCCCTTTGTCGGCAATAAAATAACCGGCTCAACCCGAGCTATAAGTGCTCTGACGCTTGCATTGCCTTGGTTATTACTGTTCGCCTTTTGGCGATGCTGTCTGGTCGAACGCCGGTGCAGAGACAAGACTAGGATGAAGACTGCTACTGCTGTCTGGTGTAGGCCGATCAGTTTCCAAGGCAATGCATCAAACATTATCAGAGCCATGTTTGTTTGCACGTTTTGCCACAAGTACTGCGTGTGGTTGGTTAATGCAAACGTGACGCCATGCAAAAGGTATCTCTGTTTGGTGTTTGAACACCTTAATACCTGCAGTTGTATTGAGGTCTGAGATTTGTCAAATTTCCCGTCGTTGTCCCATAAAATATACAAACAGCAATACAGAACGTCCTCCATTTACATTGCTCCTATCAATATTAACTCTAACATTCTTCCTATCCCATTCCGATGAAGCACATACACGTACGTCGTCAAAACGGAAGTAAAAAAATGACTTTTTTGGTACCAAGACTCTCCCCAGGGCAGGGCGCGTGACACAGTTTTAGCACCGGCTATCATAGAGAGGCGGCGGTTGTGTGGCTACACTTCTCTGCGGTGAGTAACGATGCCTTGAAAAACAACGGCGCTTGCTACTAGGCCTCTCTAAATGAGATGTACTCAGAGCCGCTTGCACGTTCCGAGATTCAGACGTGAACAGATTTGTCTCCGGCTCCTCGGGTTTTTCCCTCCAAATTTAGAATCAATGTGATGCGTTTCGAGTCTTTTGGCCGCTATACATTTCCACGTGTTGATGATGATGATGATTCTGACGACGACATCGGCCTCATCGTTGAACTATCATTTGTGGCCAGGCCGCTTCTGAAAGAGAGCTACACAACTCAGTGGGCGTTTCCTGCCAAATAGAAAATAGCTTCTTTAGTCATCATCTTTCCTGCCCACGTACCCGCGGATTCCTTGACGATGACCGTGTAGTACTTGAGGTCGCCGTTGGTGGTGGCGAACCAGCTGCAGTTGAAGGTCAAGGTCAGGCTGCTCGGGGTCACCGCATTCGGCACCGAGTCGATCTTCACTGGCTCCAAAATGGCAGGCGGAGCTGCTTGCAGCCATAGGGGTTGGGCACATACGCACAAAGACAAAGATCCCCCGTGTAGCCTTAACAGACTGTTAGAGCAAGTGACGTTATCGAGTAGCCAAAAACCTATGGTCGCGAAAGCCTTAAAAGTGTTAAACTGGATTGTGTTTGTTGTTGTAACGTTCTGACCCTGTGGGCATCTGTGACAAAAGAGCTTTGTAGCTCATCGGATTCCTCCCGCAGTCAATAAAAACACATTCCTGCGGAAGGAGCTGGTAGGAACGTTGGGTTGCTCGGTCAATGGCCTGCAGGGTCAACGGCGGCGTGGTGTATTCCGCAAATATGGCCGACTGCGAGGGCGGGCACAAGCCGGCGTGAGTAGGTTAAACGTTGAGTTTTATAAGGGCACCACGGGGTGACCAGCCCCTCCCCACCCAGCCCCACCCCTCCCACCCCCACCCAGCCCCACCCTCCCACCCAGCCCCTCCCCACCCTGCCCACCAGCCCCTCCCCACCCTCCCACCCAGCCCCTCCCCACCATTCAGTTGAGAGATGCACGCGAACACGAAGAAGTTTGTAGAGTCAGTTTTCCCATAAACGCTGCGTGTTGTTTTCGTAACGCCAATTGGAGACACAACGCAATGAGCGCGTTGGGGGGGGGGGTGGGGCACATTTGTCTACAACGCGGATGCGAATTGGATGCAACGCGATCGAGCGAACGGAACCACGTCGTGCACGCGAGTAGGAACAAGCGATCGTAACGGCTGCCCCGGCGTAGCATTGTCATCGTCATCGCGCAAGGCGTCGGGATGCTGCTGGATGCTTCTAGAGTCTCGACGCTACCCACGTGCTTCGATCTTCGTTAGGCCTGCGTCTCGCATAGCACGTGTTGTGCTTTACCCCCTATATTATATATTGTATATTACTAGTTCATGAAGGGGCTGTCTTCACCAAGCAAAAGTTTTTAATACGTATAATAGTGAACCTGAGGTGATTTCTTTACAAATATCTTTTTTCTAAAATATTAATTGTACATTGATCTACGATCAGACCGTTTAACTACTCCAAAAATGTGGTATTTTTCCAACAACAAACTAACGTAAAAAGTGTTGACAATTTGATTCAAACTCTTATTTTTAAAGCTGTAACCATAAAAACACTCAATTAAAAGATTCCGTTCTATTTGTATTGGCAAGAACTAAAAGTAATGAACTTAATAGTCTACGAGGGGAATATCTTCTATCTTTAAGCGTTTTCTAATTATTCAGAGGTGAACATCATAAAATGCAGATTTTTTTTTTGCTTAAAACCGCTTGCATCCGAAATATCTAAAACAAAAAAAACAGGAATCTTATATTTTGAACGGTTTCTGAATGACACCACGTGCACAAATGTGTTTTTCTGGGGCACTTGCGATCGAGATTTGGGGGCCTTAAAATGACACATCTCGGATTTTCAGAGTTCGCCCTGTTGTTGTGTCCTAAAAGCTACCCGTGAACCGAATTTCAGCCTTCTACCTTGTCGGGAAGTACCCTAGAGGTGTTTGAGACACACACTTACTAATTAAGGTCTTTAGGTATATATGTAAAGTAGTAACTCGGCGGGAGACGACTTCACGGGTAGCACACTCTTTTATTTCACCAACTTATAGTTACACGGGTGACTAACACCCACTTAGTTACACGGGTGACTAACACCCACTCAGCTACTCGGGTGACTAACACCCACTCAGCTACACTGACACGGGCTCTTATGCCCCGTAGCCTTCCGGAACACACCCGGCCGGGGTGTCCGTCTCGGCTCTGGGTACCACCGTCCCGACCCACACGGGCGTCGGACTACGGGTCCCCAGTCTCGGCTCCGAGCCACACAGGGCCCCGGTCCTGACAAGGACGGCGGGACTAGGGGTCTCGGGCCACTACCTCCTCCACTCCGTCTTCGGTCTTCAACTGGTTAACAACCTCCTCGAGTGCTCTCGCGCGTCCCCCTTTATCCACCTCCTGCGGACGTCGCTGAGAGCACCCATCCTATTTGACCAATCACTGCGCGCCGGCTACGATCCTCTTTCCCACCTTGTGTCAGCGCGCCTCACCACCGGCGCGCGCGTCCATACCACGCCCACATCGCGTGCCCAACCCCGCGCCCCGTGATCCATCACTGTCGGCGCACGTCAACACCACCACTACATATAGACAACGCGATTGTTCCATAATGCGGTTCTTCTTCAGGAACACAACTACTACCGAATTGTAGGAGAACAGACTGTACGGAATTTGTTTGCCATATTTACGCCGGCAGGGGGGCAAAGAGACTTCGCTGCACTAGATTCCTCTACTCACAGATTACCGCATGTGCATTTGCGACAGATGGACTCGTTCACTCACCGGTCACGAAAGTCTTTGCGGTGCTTTCAATGGTTTGACTTTGCAGAGATCCGGCAATGGCCACGATGATGACCGTGTAAATAGTGTTCGGCTTCAGTCGTTCAATTGTGGTGAACGTTGTATTGGTTGTTGTGCTCGATTGTAAGCCACTAAATTGATCGCCCCAAGGATATCTGATTATAAAGTAGAGGTTCTCATTTGAAATGCTGATGTTTTGCAACGGACTAGAGCCCTCAAACACCCGCAAAAAAGATCAGTAATTACACCGATGGGGAGAGACCAATTGCAGTAAATATTCTCCGAGGAATTCTGGAAGCATTGAAATTCATGGACAGGAGCTGGATCTGTAAAAGGATACAGATATGTAACCATGATGATCATCATTGTACAATAAAAAAAATGGAACTTCTATGTTCACGGTCGTCATGAAATATATTCCCATAAATATTAACTGCTCTGAAGTTCAGCGAATATTAAACATGCCGAATGTTGTACTTTATTAGATTAACTCCAGGATTTAACCCTGGGCCCATGTATATTCTTTGTTTTTTATCGGTAAGCCGCTTTCCCACCGGAATGGAACCAGATGAAGAAACCAAAAGTAAAATAAATGTAGGCTCCACACAGGGCCACGCGGGAGGGCGTGCAGCACAGTTTGGTGCCGGCTATTGTAGAGTTGCGGCAGTCGTGTCGCTAGGGTTCTCTGTAGCAAGTAATACAAGCTTTAAAAACAACGGCACTGCTATTACGCCTCTCTCAATAAAATTAACGCACAGCCACCTTGCGCATTCCAAGATTCGGCAGTGATCGGGACATCCCGCAACCTGCAACTTGGCAGACGTCTCGGGAACGGGAGAAGGGTTAACGTTGCCAAGCTGATGACCTCCCATCAAAGTTGTGTGATGCTGCCGCCGCGAAGCCGCTCTGCAGGCGCCCCATCTACGACCTCGCCACCAGCAAGCGACGGGGCCGACACTGCATCCATTTCACGACCCCCACATAAACACACCCTCACACATTTCCCCCCCTCCCCCCATAGAGCTCCGAGGGGAGGTCACATGGCCGACAGGTTTTCACCCAGAAGCCCTCTCATAGGGATAATCTTCACGGTTTCCTGCGGCCAGGGAATTGGGCGATCTCCCCGATGCTAACTCGCACTGCGGCGCTGTGACTTGGGTTGAGATTACATGGTCACGGCGGGGCTACCCAGCCACCGTGGTTAAAACGCACCCCCACACACGGGTCGGCAGGCAGGTAGGGGGGTGCAGCCACGAACGGCAGGAAGCCAGGGTGGGCGTCTGATTGGCAGGGCGGGTGTGCTTGTGTACGGCCGCCGGCGCAGCAGCCAGCGGCGGGCCCTTTGATATGAAAACCGGGATGTGGACGGCGATGAGGGCGCCGAGTGCTGCGGCGCAAGACAAGCAAACCGATTGGCCGAGAAGGCCCTCGGATTAGCAACGGCTTTATTTGATGTGGGTTAACAATAAAAGGGGGACGCAGAAAGGTAAAAGGTCTCTTGCTTCTCGAGTCAGCCACCGGGGCGGTCGTCTCTTCAGGGCAGCTAATCGAACGAGTCGAAGTGCTGCGAGGACAGGCGCACGGGAGCGGCGAACCGTGAGTAAGGGAGAGAGAGGGAGCCGGTATTCAGTGTAATAGCCAAAGAGGTTTAAGTCACAACCGACCGGGGTTCAAACCATCGGGAAAAATAGCCCGATGATGCTGGATGCAATTACCAGCGAAACGTCGTACTCAAATTGTAAATGTTGTGGCTTCAACACACCGGTGGGCTAAAGCAGTGAACTATTTGTCTTTTCGATTTAAAGCTTTCGTGACTGCAGGGATTCATCTTCTTGGTTCTTTCGGTAAAGTCACGTAGAAGGGAAGTAATAAAATAATAAAAAAACATAATAAAATAAAATAATTCTCACGACGTTTCGGCTACAACGCAAGCAGCCGTCTTCAGGTGAAGAATGAAACACTACCAAACTAGGAGCTTATATATAAGCTGCGTTGGGGGTGGAAGAGCGCCTTAACAAAAGAATGTACATATGAAGAGGAATTTAGCATATTCATGGAAAATGTGTAGGCGTTGGGCAGGGGGTTTCAAAGTCATATTATGCCCATGCATTATGCAGGATCAGCAGCACCAAGGGGGGTGCAGGGATTAGCAGTAACAAAGGAAAGGAATGTTAATGATATGTAGCTGCAGTTACTCAACAACCACGTAGAAAACGAAAGTATAAACTACATAAAAAACTAAAGTATAAACTGCATAGCACCATCAGTATACTTACTATACTCTACAATAAGCTGAGTTACTAACAGCAAGTAATACATTACAATTCTACGTCGTAAAAATTCTATAATATGCTTCCATCTAAACTTTATTCTCTTACATCACACGAGCATATACCGTACTATATACTGCCATAGATAAACCCAACATTAAATTATATACTGTATTGCTGTCAACCAACCTATACCTTATACATTTCAATATAATACTATGTATTATTCTACACACCCTAATGTGTATCGAAATGGTTTATTACGTCCTTCCAATGATTGCTAAGCCAGAATCCATCTTCTCGGTTAAAATTGTCTCTGTGTTTGTATATGTGGATCGCCTCATGAACGAATCTCTCATGATAGCCAGATGGCTTGCAGAGAACCTCTGTCTTGGAGAAGTCAATATCATGTGAGCCCACTGAGTTGTAACAGTGATCTGCCACGGCTGAGGTGTTTGTCCTACCGTGTTTCAGGTCAGCTTTATGTTCACGATGCGGTCCGAGACATGTCGTTTGGTTTCCCCAATGTAACTGCTACCACAGAGGCAACTTAGTTTGTAGACGCCAGGGTACTGTATGTCTGGAACCACATCTTTTACAGACGGTACCAGATCACGGATTTTATGTACTGTGTTGAATCGGACCTGGATCTTGTGTTTAATCGGGATTTAGGAGATATTTTTTGTGACCCAGCAATGTAGGGTAAGGTGATGGTCTTGAAAGGCTCCTCAACAGGATCCTTCTTGATGGTTGGAGTGATGGCTTTGCGGATTGTGTAGTCGGAGTAACCATTAGCCTTAAGAGCTTGGCGTACGTGTTTGAGTTCACTGGCAATGTGTTCATGGTCGGAGATGCATTGGGCTCTATGATATAGAGTCTTGATGAGGGAATTCTTCTGGGATGGATGGTGGTGGGAATCCGGTTTTAGATAAGCATCCGTATGGGTGGCTTTCCTGTAGACAGAGTGGCTCATTGAACCATCAGGTCTCCTTTGATTAGGACATCCAAAAAGGGTAGCTTGCCATCTTTTTCGACTTCCATGGTGAATCTGATGGCTGGGTGTATGGAGTTGATGTGGTCGAGAAATTGGTCTAAAGCAGCACGGCCATGTGGCCAGATGACAAAAGTGTCGTCTACGTACCTCTTCCATAAGGTCGGGCGTAGAGTGGCAGTCTGGATGGCGTCCGTCTCAAATTTCTCCATGAAGATGTTGGCTACAACCGGAGATAGGGGGGAGCCCATTGGGGTGCCCTCAGTTTGCTTGTAGAAAGTTTCATTCCAGGTGAAGTATGTATTGGTTAAGCAGTGTCTCACCAGGGGGGGTACCCCAGCATTCAGTCCATGATGAACCAAGTCTTCAATGATTGCGATGGTGTCAGGTACAGGAACCTTGGAGAATAAGGAAACCACATCAAAACTGACAAGCAGGTCGTCTGGGGACAGGGCAATCCTCTTGATTGTCGATACCAGGTCAGTAGAGTTTAGTACCGCAGAGGTGGTTTTTCCAGTGAAAGGCCGTAGGATTTCAGACAAAAAGCGAGCCAATTTATAGGTGGGGGAGTTGATAGTAGAGACAATGGGACGAAGAGGTGTATCTTCTTTATGTATCTTTGGCAAGCCGTATAATCTTGGTGGCCTGGCTGCAGAAGGTTTCAACGAGAACTGTTTGGTCTGATCAAATAATGCGGTTGAATCAGAAATGATTGTTGGTTTAGTGACGAGGCTGTTGGTGGGGTCTCTTTTATTTTTGTATAGCTGCCATCATTGAGTAGTTCTTGAATTTTGTTGTTGTATGCTATTTTGTCCATGATGACAGTGGCATTGCCTTTGTCGGCTGAGAGGATGACAATGTCATCCCTCTTTTTTAATTGAGCTAATTCAAAACGCTCATCTTTGCTGATGTTGCTAGCTGGCATCTTAGCGTTTTTGAGGGTTGCAGAGATTTCAGATCTTGCTATGTCTGCAGCGATGTGACTCAAGCCCTTGAGAGCTACATCTACTCGAGCAATTATATCATTAACTGGTATGTGTCTAGGTGTGACTGCAAGGTTTAGTCCTTTAGCTAAAACGGATTTCAGACCTTCAGAAATAGAACTGTTACTGCGATTAATTACGACTTTGTTAACATCTAGCTTTTCAGTGTGTGGGTCCGGTTTCTTGTTTGAGAGGCGGTTGAATTTGGAAATCAAGTTGTCCTTACATTTAGTCGACATAGCGGCAGCTGAAGAGGCAGTCATTTTTTCTACATGTTCCCAATCAGATGTGGACATTGTTGCACTCAAAGATAAGTGTGATTTGTAGAGTGTCTTGTCTAACTGATCTAGTTCGGTGCGCGTAAGTCTGATTTTCTCTGAGATGAGAGCTAAGCTAGTTCTAGACAGAATTCGTTTCGCATTAGAAGAACTTACAGCAGCAGATGTTAGTGTAAATGCGTTTGGTATTACCTTAGAGTCGCGGCATCTCTTCAGAAAGGTGAGAGACTCAATTAGCTGAGCCTTCTTATCACGGAGCTTGTTGAAGGATGTCAAAGTTATGTGGAAACCCTCCCCGTAGAGGCGGTTAAATTTCGATTTAAAGCTTTCGTGACTGCAGGGATTCATCTTCTTGGTTCTTTCGGTAAAGTCACGTAGAAGGGAAGTAATAAAATAATAAAAATAAAACATAATAAAATAAAATAATTCTCACGACGTTTCGGCTACAACGCAAGCAGCTGTCTTCAGGTGAAGAATGAGACACTACCAAACTAGGAGCTTATATATAAGCTGCGTTGGGGGTGGAAGAGCGCCTTAACAAAAGAATGTGCATATGAAGAGGAATTTAGCATATTCATGGAAAATGCGTAGGCGTTGGCGGGGGGGTTTCAAAGTCATATTATGCCCATGCATTATGCAGGATCAGCAGCACCAAGGGGGGTGCAGGGATTATCAGTAACAAAGGAAGGAATGTTAATGATATGTAGCTGCAGTTACTCAACAACCACGTAGAAAACGAAAGTATAAACTACATAAAAAACTAAAGTATAAACTGCATAGCACCATCAGTATACTTACGATACTCTACAATAAGCTGAGTTACTAACAGCAAGTAATACATTACAATTCTACGTCGTAAAAATTCTATAATATGCTTCCATCTAAACTTTATTCTCTTACATCACACGAGCATATACATAAAGAAGATACACCTCTTCGTCCCATTGTCTCTACTATCAACTCCCCCACCTATAAATTGGCTCGCTTTTTGTCTGAAATCCTACGGCCTTTCACTGGAAAACCACCTCTGCGGTACTAAACTCTACTGACCTGGTATCGACAATCAAGGGGATTGCCCTGTCCCCAGACGACCTGCTTGTCAGTTTTGATGTGGTTTCCTTATTCACCAAGGTTCCTGTACCTGACACCATCGCAATCATTGAAGACTTGGTTCATCATGGACTGAATGCTGGGTACCCCCCTGGTGAGACACTGCTTAACCAATACATACTTCACCTGGAATGAAACTTTCTACAAGCAAACTGAGGGCACCCAATGGGCTCCCCCCTATCTCCGGTTGTAGCCAACATCTTCATGGAGAAATTTGAGACGGACGCCATCCAGACTGCCACTCTATGCCCGACCTTATAGAAGAGGTACGTAGACGACACATTTGTCATCTGGCCACATGGCCGTGCTGCTCTAGACCAATTTCTCGACCACATCAACTCCATACACCCAGCCATCTTCACCTGAAGTCGAAAAAGATGGCAAGCTACCCTTTTTGGATGTCCTAATCAAAAGGAGACCTGATGGTTCAATGAGCCACTCTGTCTACAGGAAAGCCACCCATACGGATGCTTATCTAAAACCGGATTCCCACCACCATCCATCCAGAAGAATTCCCTCATCAAGACTCTATATCATAGAGCCCAATGCATCTCCGACCATGAACACATTGCCAGTGAACTCAAACACGTACGCCAAGCTCTTAAGGCTAATGGTTACTCGACTACACAATCCGCAAAGCCATCACTCCAACCATCAAGAAGGATCCTGTTGAGGAGCCTTTCAAGACCATCACCTTACCCTACATTGCTGGGTCACAAAAAAGATCTCCAAAATCCTGATTAAACACAAGATCCAGGTCCGATTCAACACAGTACAAAAAATCCGTGATCTGGTACCGTCTGTAAAAGATGTGGTTCCAGACATACAGTACCCTGGCGTCTACAAACTAAGTTGCCTCTGTGGTAGCAGTTACATTGGGGAAACCAAACGACATGTCTCGGACCGCATCCGTGAACATAAAGCTGACCTGAAACACGGTAGGACAAACACCTCAGCCGTGGCAGATCACTGTTACAACTCAGTGGGCTCACATGATATTGACTTCTCCAAGACAGAGGTTCTCTGCAAGCCATCTGGCTATCATGAGAGATTCGTTCATGAGGCGATCCACATATACAAACACAGAGACAATTTTAACCGAGAAGATGGATTCTGGCTTAGCAATCATTGGAAGGACGTAATAAACCATTTCGATACACATTAGGGTGTGTAGAATAATACATAGTATTATATTAAAATGTATAAGGTATAGGTTGGTTTACAGCAATACAGTATATAATTTAATGTTGGGTTTATCTATGGCAGTATATAGTACGGTATATGCTCGTGTGATGTAAGAGAATAAAGTTTAGATGGAAGCATATTATAGAATTTTTACGACGTAGAATTGTAATGTATTACTTGCTGTTAGTAACTCAGCTTATTGTAGAGTATAGTAAGTATACTGATGGTGCTATGCAGTTTATACTTTAGTTTTTTATGTAGTTTATACTTTCGTTTTCTACGTGGTTGTTGAGTAACTGCAGCTACATATCATTAACATTCCTTTCCTTTGTTACTGCTAATCCCTGCACCCCCCTTGGTGCTGCTGATCCTGCATAATGCATGGGCATAATATGACTTTGAAACCCCCCGCCCAACGCCTACGCATTTTCCATGAATATGCTAAATTCCTCTTCATATGCACATTTTTTTGTTAAGGCGCTCTTCCACCCCCAACGCAGCTTATATATAAGCTCCTAGTTTGGTAGTGTCTCATTCTTCACCTGAAGACGGCTGCTTGCGTTGTAGCCGAAACGTCGTGAGAATTATTTTATTTTATTATGTTTTATTTTTATTATTTTATTACTTCCCTTCTACGTGACTTTACCGAAAGAACCAAGAAGATGTTTGTCTTTTGTCAACGTGACACTTTTTTACTGATTGGCCGTGTCGGGTGGTGGAGGGTTACGACACATTTATAAATAACGCGATCTAAACCCAAAAACGTTGATTATGAATTGACATCTATGTTGTGCCAGCAGGTTAATTCGGCTCAGACGGATTGGGATTAACATGTCCTGGCGGCTTTGGCCGCTTATAGATTGCCCCCACACGCTTCTACAGGATATTCGCCCTTTTATCTGATTATGGGCATGAACCAGAAGCCCCGGCCTTGGTCAGGCTGGGTGTGAAATCTAAGAGCAAGTCGCCAGTGGTGGCTGTCCCCATGCACGAGTCATTGGATCGGTTGAACGAGGCCAGGGAGGCCTCGCTGCGGAATACGGGTTTCGCATGTCGCGTTGTTTTAGCCGGGATGGCTAGTTTTTTTCACGGGGGGGGGGGTGATGTTGGCCTTGAGTATAGCGCGCCACGCATCCCCGCCTCTGTTGCTATGCAAGCAAGCACAGTACAATTGTGGCTTTAGGCGAAGTGGGTCATTAAGGGTTGAAACAGGTGTCAGGGTAGCCGGGAGGACACAGGCCTGTGATTGGTTGGAAAGGTAATTGGGCATTAGCTGACGTCGCTCCGGCGGCGAAAACAAGGCCACGTGACACGGGGGGCCAGGGGACGAGCGTGGGGATATAACCCAGAGCGCAACGGAGAGAAGGGAGTCCTGTACGAGTCGGCGTCGTGGATAGAGCTGCAGCAACGGTGCCTGGGGAGTCGCAGAGCAAGTGTGAGTAGAGTAAAGCGAAGAGAGACAGTGTTAGTAGAGTAAAGCGTGGAGAGACAGTGGTAGCGAGAATGCAGTGAGCAACCAGGGTAGCCATGTATCGGAAGGATGCAGAGTAGGAGAAACCGTAGAGACGACAAGCGTAGCGATAGTGAGGTAGAAAGACGCGGAGCGACGCGGAGCAGAGTGAGGGCACGGGGAGTCGCGGAGCTGTGGCACAGCAGAGAGACGCGGAGCGGAGCGAGGCCGCGCCGAGATGCGGAGCGGTAGCACGGCAAAGGTGGACTCTAAGAGGAAAATAAAGAGGAGAGAAAGACAACCCTTGTACGAGTCCTACATATTTGGCAATCTCAGCTGACCGATAAAATGCATCAATAACGAGTGCAGCATGACAGAAATGTAGTGGAATCTTAGTATAATGGGTGTAAAAGGTGGTACTTACAGGTTCTGACTGAGACTATATCTGACTCTTGGGAGTTGTTACCGCTGTGAGCAATAACGGATGCATAGTAATTCATGCCTTGAACCAGACCAGTAAAATTTGTGGAGGTAGGTGGCACGGTGAGGTAATGAATAAATGCATGATTGTAATTTGTTTCGGTTCCATTTAAGTAGACCATGTAGTTGTCAACATCTGAAGTCGGCGCTACCCATGAGACCGTCAGGACTGGAAAGACGATGTTGCCGTTGATGGTGATGCTGACTATGACTTTTGGAGGTACTGCAACGGCAAATACAATCGTGAGCTTTTCACCTCTGCTTTATAATGATGGTGACTCATGTTAAACTGTAATCATTTATTAAATTGCACTACATCTAAACATCTAGATAATTACTATTAAGTAATCAATCACACATGCATGCGTATGCTGTGTAAATGCAAAAGTGTGTAACAAATGTAATATTTTAAATTCTGGCAAATTATTTAATGTTGTCGATAATTAAGGAAATATGAAATAAATTTGTTAAATTTTGTCGATTTTTAAGCATGTATTACAACAAATATCAAAGATGACAGCGATTACGTGATGATGAACGCTGCATATACGTACAGGTCCTTGCATTGACGATGGCTGATGGTTGGGAGCCATTGCCACTGCGCGATGTTACAGATGCCTGGTAACTTCTACCAGGAACCAGATCTGTAAACACTTGTGTTGTAATTGCAGAGGTCAAATTGCAGCTCTTCACTGCTGCTGGGTTATTGGTTTCATTCAAGTAAACCGTATAGTAGTCAACGTCTACAGCAATAATTGGTGCCCATGAGACCGTCATGGCTGTAGAGTTGTTGATGCTGATGGTGACATTGACTGTTGGAGGCACTGCAACGGCAAAACAATATTTAGACACGTACACATTTCAAGAGCTGCATTTGCCATAAACTAATGTCATTAAAGTAACACCACATCACATACAACGGTTGCTGTGATATGGACTTCAATTGGACTCGGACATCCTCTCGGTATTCGAGTGCCCTCCTGTTTTCATGAACATTTATTTTACATACAAACTAAATCCTTCAATTACGTCAGAAAATCTCTTCAGCCTTCCAATTCCAGTAAACTTCGGTCTTCCACCTCTGCTTTACAATAATGGCGACTCATGGTATACTGTAATCATTGATCAATTTGAATTGAATTCTAAACATATTAATTGCTATTAAGTAATTAATGAAACACGCTCCTATGATGTGTAAATATAATACAAGCTTGCTCAAATAATTATTTTACTTAACCCTGGATATTCCCAATAACCGGATAAGGCCGGAGCCTGAATGAGTCTCGCTTCGAGAGATTATAATGAGGCTTAGCATCCCTCCAAAAGAGGGAACTAAATGTTTTGAGCAGGCTTCTGTCGAGCGGCATTGCATAAGGAGTCTAAAAGTAAGCTTTCACTACTAATGTTATGCAGAAAGTCAAATTTTTTAGGGTTTGATCGCATAAATATAAATTTGTCGTAAACCCACCACCACCGACACAGCCAATTAGAAAGGTTTGTTAGGTAAGCAAAATGTTGCAGTTACTTCTTCAGTACAACGGTGTGTTGGAGATTAAACCCACACCATTTACAATTTGGCGCTTTGATGGTGATTGCAACCAGCTTCATCAGGCGATTTGCCCGAATTGTGAAGAAGTCTTCCTGTTTCGGTCTTAAATAGCGGAGTAAAGGTGATGTCATCACTGTGAGCCTATCAGGTGTGAAGACTAGAGGGGGGTTTATGTGTTCATATGAATTACAATAAATTATGTTAATCTGGAACTCAGTACTCTACCTATTATCGGTTGGGTTAGTCACAGTTAATAAATATACTGTACAGTGGAATTATTTTTGTATTTAGTTTAGATTGTTGTCCTTCCCCGTACCTCCGATTAACATGGTTGGCTAAGTACGGTGCTATAAAAGTTCAACAAACATATCTAGAATACATATAAAATATACTGATGTTATTAACCGATTCACATAATCCAAAAGCACAGCGTTGGGGGCTTCCATTCTCTTTTTCTATGCTTGTAGATATTTTATCATGGAACATGTTCATCATTATTTAACATATACAACACCTATTGATTTAATGTATCTCTATTATCAAATGTACAATTAATACTGGTAGGAACGAAGTGAATCAGCCTACAATAGATTATATCGTCGTCCGTCCGATGTCCGATTAGGTGTCAACATCGCCCCTACTGCAAACACTTGGCAGGACCCTACAAAAACCTTTAGACTCAGTGAGGCTTTCCTGGCTAAACAAGTGTAATAATACATTATGTTTATATTCTTTGTTATTCGTTCCTACCGGCCCACCCCGCAGGGACCTGTTTCGATACTTTAAAAGTACGCAAACAAACATTAAAAATTCACTCTTGAAAATTACTTCATATGTTGTCGATCCTTCAAGACGTATTAATTACATTATTTAATGTTGTCAATAATTTGGGACACATTGAATAAGTGTATTAATACCATTGAAACCTCCTTTGCCAGTAGCAAAATATGATAATGTTTTTTTACCCTTTTATCTGGCAACAAAACTGACACCTTTTTTTTTACAAGGAGTCATGTTTGCATTGACCACAATACCTGCGGTCGGAATGCAAATAAAAAAAACACAACTATGATAATGTATGCACCGTCCTTGAAATTGATTGGTCCACACCCGAGACAGTTTTAGTTTGCATTATGACTGCAGGTATTGTGGTCAATGCAAACATGACTCCTTGTAAAAAAGGTGTCAGTTTTGTTGCAAGATAAATGGGTAAAAAAACTAATATCATATTATGCTACTGGCAAAGGAGGTTCCAATGGTATAAATGCTTACCCCGAGCTCTCATACTCTGATGGTGCATTGTCTTTGAGTGTGTGCCTTTTGGCGTCATCTGGTCCAACACAATGTGAGACTAGGCTCTAAGAAAAGCTGTCTCGGGTGTGGACCAATCAATTTCAAGGACAGTGCATACATTATTAGAGTTTGTTTTTGTTTGCATTCCACTGCAGGTATGTGGTCAATGCAAACATGATTCATTATAAAAAGTTTCAGTTTGTTGCCTTAAAAGGGTAAAAAAACAATTATCAAGTGTAAATGTTATTTTTAGATGCTGGAAATATTCAAACATCAAACTGATTACATGATGAACAGGTCCCTGCGGGGTGGGCTGGTAGGAACGAATAACCAAAGAATATAAACATAATGTATTATTACACTTGTTTAGCCAGGAAAGCCTCACTGAGTCTAAAGGTTTTTGTAGGGTCCTGCCAAGTGTTTGCAGTAGGGGGCGATGTTGCTACACCTAATCGGACGATACGAAGTTTGAGGCCTAGTTCTAGGCTTTAGGCCTAGCTGTAGGCTTTAGGCCGCTGTGAGTTAATTTTTAATTTTAATGTTTTAATTATTCATGTAAAAGCTTTAAATTTAAATGTTTCTATTTAAAAACATCAGGGAATGTAACATTGTTAAACATTAACTCCCTTTCACACACGCGGGGGTACAATACGAAGGGAGAGTTTGAAGCCTAGTTCTAGGCTTTAGGCCGAGCTGTAGGCTTTAGGCCGCGTGAGTTAATTTTTAATTTAAATGTTTTAATTAAAAGCTATCTCAGGGAATTATAAGGGAATGTTACACTTGTTTAGCCAGGAAAGCCTCACTGAGTCTAAAGGTTTTTGTAGGGTCCTGCCAAGTGTTTGCAATAGGGGGCGATGTTGCTACACCTAATCGGACATCGGACGGACGGACGGACGATATAATCTATTGTAGGCTGGTTCACTTCGTTACTACCAGTATAAACGCTCCATATACGTACAGGTCCTGGTAGTGAAGTTGGCTGATGGTTGGGAGTAACTGCCACTGCGCGCTGTTACAGATGCCTGGTAACTTCTACCAGGAACCAGATCTGTAAACACTTGTGTTGTAATGGCAGAGGTCAAATTGTAGCTCTTCACTGCTGCTGGGTTATTGGTTTCATTCAAGTAGACCGTGTAGTTGTCAACGTCTACAGCAATAAAAGGTGCCCATGAGATATTCATGGCTGTAGAGTTGCTGGAGCTGATGGTGACATTGACTGTTGGAGGCACTGCAACGGGCAAAACAACATTTCGACACGTACACATTTCAAGGGCTGTATTTGCCATAAACTAAAGTCATTAAAGTAACACCACATCAGATACAACGGTTACTGTGATATGAACTTCCATTGGACTTGGACATCCTCCCGGTATTCCTGTGCCCTCCTGTTTTCATGAACATTTATTTTACAAACTAACTAAATCCTTCAATTACGACAGAAAATCTCTTCAGCCTTCCAATTCCAGTAAACTTCGATCTTCCACCTCTGCTTTACAATAATGGCGACTCACGGTATACTGCAATCATTTATCAATTTGTATTGAATGTTAAATATGTTAATTACTATGAAGTAATCCTATTATCCGTTGCGTTAGTCACCGGTAAATCAATATACTGTAGAGTGGAATGATTGTTTTTATTTAGTTTCCCGGACCTATGATCAACATGGTGGGCTATATTTGTAGCTAAGAAGTTCAACACACACCTAGAATATGCATAAAATATACCGATATTAGGAACAGAATAACGTATCCATAAGCAAAGGGTTGGGCATTTTCTTTTTCTAAAGCTTGTAGATGATTTATGACGGAACATGTTTGATAATTTAAAATATACAACACCTGTTGATTTAATGTGTCCCTATTAGCAAATGTACAATTGATTCGATACTTTAAAAGTACGCTACAAACATAACATTTTTTAATCTTGAAAATGTCTTCATATGTTGTTGATCATTAAAGACGTATTATTTACATTATTGAATGTTGTCAATAATTGGGGACACATTTAATAAGTGTTTCAAATGTTGTCGATTTTTTTGCATGTTTGAACAAATATCAAACATCAAAGCGATTACACGAAGATTAATGCTCCATATACGTACAGGTCCTGGCAGTGGCGATGGCTGATGGTTGGGAGCCATTGCCACTGTGCGCTGTTACAGATGCCTGGTAACTTCTACCAGGAACCAGATCTGTAAACACTTGTGTTGTAATGGCGGAGGTCAAATTGTAGCTCTTCACTGCTGCTGGGTTGTTAGTTTCATTCAAGTAAACCGTGTAGTAGTCAACGTCTACAGCAATATTAGGTACCCATGAGACCGTCATGGCTGTAGAGTTGTTGATGCTGATGGTGACATTGACTGTTGGAGGCACTGCAACGGCAAAATCAATAATTAGAGACGTACACATTTCAGGGTCTGTATTTGTCATAAACTAAAGTCATTAAAGTAACACCACATCAGATACAACGGTTACTGTGACATGGACTTCCATTGGACTCGGACATCCTCGCGGTATTCGAGTGCTCTCCTGTTTTCATGAACATTTATTTTACAAACAAACTAAATCCTTCAATTACGTCAGAAAATCTCTTCAGCCTTCCAAATACAGTAATCTTCAGCTTTCCACCTCTGCTTTATAATAATGGTGACTCATGTTATACTGACATTATTTTTAAATTTGTATTGAATGTAAAATATTTTTCGATTTAAAGCTTTCGTGACTGCAGGCATTCATCCATGTTAAATATGTTAATTACTATTAAGTAATCCTATTATCCGTTGCGTTAGTCACCGTTAAATCAATATACTGTAGAGTGAAATGATTATTTTATTTAGTTTCCCGAACCTCTGATTAACATGATTGGCTATATATGTAGCTAAGAAGTTCAACGCATACCTAGAAAATGCATAAAATATACCGATATTAGGAACAGATTAATGTAATCCATAAGCACAGGTTTGGGCATTTTCTTTTTCTTAAGCTTGTTGATGATTTATGACGGAACATGTTTGATAATTTAACATATACAACACCTGTTGATTTAATCTGTCCCTATTATCAAATGTACAATTAATTCGATACTTTAAAAGTACGCTACAATCATAACATTTTTAACTCTTGAAAATGTCTTCATATGTTGTTGATCATTAAAGACGTGTTAATTGCATGATTTAATGTTGTCGATCCTTAAAGACGTATTTATTACATTATTGAATGTTGTCAATAATTGGGGACACATTTAACAATTGTTTAAAATGTTGTCGATTTTTTTGGCATGTTTTGAACAAATATCAAACATCAAACTGATTGCACGAAGATGAATGCTCCATATATACGTACATGTCCTGGCAGTGGCGCTGTCTGATGGTTGGGAGCCATTGCCACTCTGCGCTGTTACAGATGCCTGGTAACTTCTACCAGGTACCAGATCTGTAAACACTCGTGATGTTTGGGTGGAGGTCAAATTGAAGCTCTTCCCTTCCTTTTCATTTTTAGATGCATTCAAGTAGACCATGTAGTAGTCAACGTCTACCGTAATATTAGGTGCCCATGAGACATTCATGGCTGTAGAGTTGCTGGCGCTGATGGTGACATTGACTTTTGGAGCCACTGTAACGTCAAATACCATAATTAGACACGTACACATTTGAAGGGCTGTATTTGCCGTGAACTAAAGTTATTAAAGTAACACCACATCACATACAACGGTTACTGTGATATGGGCTTCCATTGGACTCGGACATCCTCGCGGTATTCGAGTGCTCTCCTGTTTTCATGAACATTTATTTTACAAACTAAATCCTTCAATTACGTCAGAAAATCTCTTCAGCCTTCCAATTCCAGTAAACTTCGGTCTACCACCTCTGCTTTATAATAATGGTGACTCATTGTATACTGTAATCATTTATCAATTTGTATTGGATTCTAAACATATCAATTGCTATTAAGTAATGAATCAAACACGCTCCTATGATGTGTAAATATAATACAAATTTGTTCAAATCATTATCTTACTTACATGCTGGATATTCCCAATAACTGGAAAAGGCCAGAGCCTTAATGAGTCTCGCTTCGAGAGATTATAATGAAGCTTCGCATTCCTCCAAAAGAAGGGACTCAATGTTTATGGCAGGCTTCTCTCGAGCGGCATTGAATAAGAAGTCTAAAAGTATGCTTTCACCACCAATACTATGCGTAATAAAGGAATTTTTTTGGGTTTGAGCGTATAAATATAAATTTTTCTTCTTGGTTCTTTCGGTAAAGTCACGTAGAAGGGAAGTAATAAAATAATAAAAATAAAACATAATAAAATAATTCTCACGACGTTTCGGCCACAACGCAAGCAGCCGTCCTCAGGTGGAGAACAGGTCCGTCAAGTAGACAGAGTCTGAATGGCACGTTCCAGGCTTGGAGCGACTATTTATGCTGGGATGGAGGGTCGAAGAGCGTCTTGACAAAATAATTTGCATATCAAGAGGAATTACTTTTGAAATGCGTACGCATTTCAAAAGTAATGCTAATCGCATATCTGCATTTTCATTAAAATGCTAAATTCCTCTTGATATGCAAATTATTTTGTCAAGACGCTCTTCGCCCCTCCATCTCAGCATAAATAGTCGCTCCAAGCCTGGAGCGTGCCATTCAGACTCTGTCTACTTGACGGACCTGTTCTCCACCTGAGGACGGCTGCTTGTGTTGTGGCCGAAGCGTCGTGAGAATTATTTTATTGTTTTATTTTTTGTATTTTATTACTTCCCTTCTACGTGACTTTACCGAAAGAACCAAGAAGATGAATCCCTGCAGTCACGAAAGCTTTAAATCGAAAAAAAAAATATCAATTTGTCGTAAATCCACCACCACCGACACAGCCAATTAGAAAGGTTTGTCATGTAAGCAAAACGTGCCAGTTACTCCTTCCGCACAACGGTGTGTTGGAAATTAAACCCACACCATTTACAATTTGGCGTTTTGCTGGTAATTACAACCAGCTTCATCAGGCGATTTGTCAGAATTGTGAAGAAGTCTTCCTAGCTCGGTCTTAAATAGCGGAATAAAGGTGTTGTCATCACTTTGAGCCTATCAGGTGTGAAGACCAGAGGGGGGTTAATGTGGTCATATAAATTTAAAATATAAATGTTAATGTGAGAATATGCAGCACTGTACCTATTATTGGTTGGATTTGTCACCATTAATCAATATACTGTACATTGGAATGATTTTTGTATTTAGTTTAGTTTGTTGGCCTTCCCCGTAACTCTGATTAACAAGGTTGGTTGTATATGGTGCTAAGAATTTCAACACCTACCTAGAATATGCATAAAATATACCGATATTAGGAACAGATTCATGTAATCCATGAGGACAGGGTTGGGCTTTCTCTTTTTCTAAGCTTGTAAATGTTTTATGACGGAACATGTTTGATAATTTAACATGTACAACACCTGTTGATTGAATGTCTACCGATTATCAAATGTACAATTAAAAGTACGCAACAAACGTAATATTTTTAATTCTTGGAAATTACTTAATATGATGTCCATCATTAAATACGTATTACTTCCGTGATTTAATGTTATCAATAATTGGGGACAAATTTACGAAGTGTTTTAAATGTTGTCAATCTTTGAGCATGTTTTGAACAAATATAAAACATCAATGTGATTACACGATGATGAACGCTCCTTATACGTACATGTCCTGGCAGTGACGTTGTCTGATGATTGGGAGTCCTTGCCACTGTGCATTGTTACAGATGTCTGGTAACTTCTACCAGGAACCAAACCTGTAAACACTTGTGTTGTAATGGTGGAGGGCAAACTGTAGCTCTTCACTGCTGTTGCGTTCTTAGGTTCATTCAAGTAGACCGTGTAGGAGTCAACGTCTACAGCGAGAATATTCGTTTCCCAGGAAACAATCATGGCTGTCGAGTTGCTGGGGCTGATTGTGACATTGACTGATAGAATCACTGCAACGGCAAAATCAATAATTAGAGACGTACACATTTCAGGGTCTGTATTTGTCATAAACTAAAGTCATTAAAGTAACAGCACATCAGATACAACGGTTACTGTGATATGGACTTTCATTTGACTCGGACATCTTCTCGATATTCCTGTGCCCTCCTGTTTTCATGAACATTTATTTTACAAACAAACTAAATCCTTCACCTCTGCTTTACAATAATGGTGACTCATGTTATACTGACATTATTTGTTAATTTGTATTGAATGTTAAATATGTTAATTACTATTAAGTAATCCTATTGTCCGTTGCGTTAGTCACCGTTAAATCAATATACTGTAGAGTGAAATGATTATTTTATTTAGTTTCCCGAACCTCTGATTAACATGGTTGGCTATATATGTAGCTAAGAAGTTCAACGCATACCTAGAATATGCATAAAATATACCGATATTAGGAACAGATTAACGTAATCCATAAGCAAAGGGTTGGGCATTCTATTTTCTAAGCTTGTAGATGATTTATGACAGAACATGTTTGATAATTTAACATATACAACACCTGTTGATTTAATGTGTCCCTATTATCAAATGTACAATTAATTCGATACTTTTAAAAGTACGCAACAAACATAACATTTTAACTCTTGAAAATTACTTCATATGTTGTCGATCCTTAAAGACGTGTTAATTACATTATTTAATGTTGTCGATTCTGAAAGACGTATTAATTACATTTTTTAATGTTGTCAATAATTGGGGACACATTTAATAAGTGTTTCAAATGTTGTCGATTTTTGAGCATGTTTTGAACAAATATCAAACATCAAAGCGATTACACGAAGATTAATGCTGCATATACGTACAGGTCCTGGCAGTGACGATGGCTGATGTTTGAGAGTTCCAGCCACTGTGCGCTGTTACAGATGCCTGGTAACTTCTACCAGGAACCAGATCTGTAAACACTTGTGTTGTAATGGCGGAGGTCAAATTGTAGCTCCGCACTGCTGCTGGGTTATTGGTTTCATTCAAGTAAACCGTGTAGTAGTCAACGTCTCCAGTAATAATAGGTGCCCATGAGATCATCATGGCTGTGGAGCTGCTGGCGCTGATGGTGACATTGACTGTTGGAGGCACTGCAACGACAAAAACAATATTTAGACACGTACACATTTCAATGGCTGCATTTGCCATAAACTAAAGTCATTAAAGTAACACCACATCAGACACAACGGTTGCTGTGATATGGACTTCCATTGGACTCGGACATCCTCTCGGTATTCTTGTGCCCTCCTGTTTTCATGAACATTTATTTTGCAAACAAACTAAATCCTTCAATTACGTCAGAAACTCTCTTCAGCCTTGCAAATCAAGTAAACTTCAGCTTTCCACCTCTGCTTAACAATAAAGGTACCTCGTGGTATACTATCATAATTTGTATTGAATTATAAACATGATAATTACTATTAAGTAATGAATAAAACGCGCTCCTATGATGTGAAAATATAAATGATAAAAACTTGTTCAAATCATTACCTTACTTACATGCTGGATATTCCAATAACTGTAAAAGGCTGGAGCCTTAATGAGTCTCGCTTCGAGAGATTATAATGAAGCTTCGCATTCCTCCAAAAGAGGGCACTCAATGTTCATATCAGGCTTGTGTCAAACGGCATTGCACAAGTAGTCTGAAACGTAGGCTTTCACCACCAATATGCATAATAAAGGTTATTTTTGGGTTAGATAGCTTAAATATAAATGTGTCGCAAACCCACCACCACCGACATAGCCAATTAGTAAGGTTTGTCACGTATGCAAAACGTGCCAGTTACTTCTTCAGCACAATGGTGTGTTGTAGATTAAACCCACAACATTTACAATTTGGCTTTTTGCTGGTAATTACAACCAGCTTCATCAGGCGATTTGCCAGAATTGTGAAGAAGTCTTCCTGGTTCTGTCATAAATCGAGGAGTAAAGGTGTTATCATCACTGTGAGCCTATCAGGTGTGAAGACCAGAGGGGGTTAATGTGGTCATATAAATTTAAAAAAATTATGTTAATCTGGAATACGCAGTACTCTACCTATTATCGGTTGGGTTAGTCACCATTAATCAATATACTGTACATTGGAATGATTTTTGTATTTAGTTTAGTTTGTTGGCCTTCCCCGTAACTCTGATTAACAAGGTTGGTTGTATATGGTACTAAGAATTTCAACACATACCTAGAATGTGCATAAAATATACCGATATTAGGAACAGATTCATGTAATCCATAAGCACAGGGTTGGGCATTCTCTTATTCTAAGCTTGTAAATGTTTTATGACGGAACATGTTTGATCATTTAACATTTTCAACACCTGTTGATTGAATGTGTACCGATTATCCAATGTACAATTGAAAGTACGCAACAAACGTAAATATTTGTAATTCTTGGAAAGTTCTTAATATGATGTCCATCACTAAAGACGCATTAATTCAGTTATCTAATGTTTACACTATGGGGACCTCATTTGCCAGTAAAAATATGATAATTGGTTCTTTACCCTTCTATCTGGCAACAAAAAAGGTGTCAGTTTTGTTGCCAGATAGAAGGGTAAAGAACCAATTATCTTATCTAATGTTGTCAATAATGGTTGACGTTGAATAAGTGTATTAAATGTTGTCGATTTTTGAGCATGTTTTGAACAAATATCAAACATCAAAGCCATTACACGAAGATGAACGCTGCTTATATACGTACAGGTCCTGGCAGTGACGATGGCTGATGGTTGTAAGCCATTGCCACTGCGCGCTGTTACAGATGCCTGGTAACTTCTACCAGGAACCAGATCTGTAAACACTTGTGTTGTAATGGTGGAGGACAAATCGGAGCTCTTCACTGCTGTTGGGTTATTGGTTTCATTCAAGTAGACCGTGTAGTAGTCAACGTCTACAGCAATAAAAGGTGCCCATGAGACCGTCATGGCTGTAGAGTTTATGGGATGATGGTGACATTGACTGTTGGAGGAACTGCAACGGCAAATACAATATTTTACACACGTACACATTTCAAGGGCTGTATTTGCCATTAACTAAAGTCATTCAAGTAACACCACATCAGATACAACGGTTACTGTGATATGGACTTCCATTGGACTCAGACATCCTCGCGGTATTCGTGTGCTCCGCTTTTTTCATGAATATTCATTTTACAAATCAAACTAAATCCTTCAATTACGTCAGACAATCTCTTCAGCCTTCCAAATCCTGTAAAATTAAGCTTTCCACCTCTACTTTACAATAATGGTGACTCATCTTATACTGTAATTATTTATTAACTAGCTTATATCCCGTCCAAGGACGGGTGGAAATTGCAGTTAATATGAAATATTCAATCGAAACTAATGACCCGCTCGTGATTATTCTTTGGGTCTTTCGGTAAAGTCACATGAGTTTTCCGAAAGACCCAAGTAATATGAATTCCTGCAGTGACAAGGTTTTAAGCCACTCATGATTATTAATGAGGGATGCGGCATGTGGAGTGACGTCACGAGCGTTAAGTACAGCAATTCTTGGCTGATTATCGTAGATATTTGTATTGAATTCTAAACATGTTCATAACTATTAAGTAATGAATCAAACACGCTCCTATGATGTGTAAATATTATACAAACTTGTTCAAATCATTATCTTACTTACATGCTGGATATTCCCAATAACTGGAAAAGGCCAGAGCCTCAATGAGTCTCGCTTCGAGAGATTATAATGAAGCTTAGCATCCCTCCAAAAGAGGGCACTCAATGTTCATATCAGAATTGTGTCAAGCCGCATTGCATAAGCAGTCTAAAAGTAAGCTTTCACCACCAATATTATGCATAATAAAGGTTATTTTTGGGTTAGATAGCTTAAATATAAATGTGTCGTAAACCCACCACCACAGCTAATTAGTAAGGTTTGTCACGTAAGCAAAACGTGCCAGTTACTCCTTCAGCACAACGGTGTGTTGGAAATTAAACCCACACCATTTACAATTTGGCGTTTTGCTGGTAATTACAACCAGCTTCATCAGGCGATTTGCCACAATTGTGAAGAAGTCTTCCTGGTTCTGTCTTTAATAGAGTAAAGGTGTTGTCATCACTGTGAGCCTCTCAGGTGCGAAGACCAGAGTGGGGTTAATGTGGTCATATAAATTACAATAAATTATGTTAATCTGAGAATATGCTTTACTGTACCTATTATTCGTTGCGTTAGTCACCAGTAAATCAATATACTGTACAGTGGAATGATTATTTTATTTAGTTTCCCGGACCTCTGATTAACACGGTTGGCTATATATGTAGCTAAGAAGTTCAACAACATACCTAGAATATGCATAAAATATACCGATATTAGGAACAGAATAACGTATCCATAAGCAAAGGGTTGGGCATTCTATTTTCTAAGCTTGTAGATGTTTTATGACGGAACATGTTTGATAATTTAACATATAAACACCTGTTGATTTAATGTGTCCCTATTATCAAATGTACAATTAATTCGATACTTTTAAAAGTACGCAACATAACATTTTAACTCTTGAAAATTACTTCATATGTTGTCGATCCTAAAAGACGTATTAATTACATTATTTAATGTTGTCAATAATTGGGGACACATTTTAAAAGTGTTTCAAATGTTGTCGATTTTTTAGCATGTTTTGAATATCAAACATCAATGCCATTACATGAAGATTATGGCTGCATATACGTACAGGTCCTGGCAGTGGTGATGGCTGATGGTTGGGAGTAACTGCCACTGTGCGCTGTTACAGATGCCTGGTAACTTCTACCAGGAACCAGATCTGTAAACACTTGTGTTGTAATGGCGGAGGTCAAATCGGAGCTCTTCACTGATGTTGAGTTATTGGTTTCATTTAAGTAAACCGTGTAGTTGTCAACGTCTACAATAATAATAGGTGCCCATGAGACCGTCATGGCTGTAGAGTTGTTGATGCTGATGGTGACGTTGACTGTTGGAGGCACTGCAACGGGAAAAACAACATTTAGACACGTACACATTTCAAGGGCTGTATTTGCCATAAACTAAAGTCATTAAAGTAACACCACATCAGATACAACGGTTACTGTGATATGAACTTCCATTGGACTCGGACATCCTCGCGGTATTCGTGTGCTCTCCTGTTTTCATGAACATTTATTTTACAAATAAACGTGTTCTGACTCACGGCTGGTGTTTTACTCCACGGCAGGAGTGGGGGGTGAGTACACTGGAATTTCCTGTTTTTAGGTTGAGTTTGGTCACGTGACCAGGAAGTTTACGATTTGACAGGCTTTCAACCACGAGGCTGCAGTCCGCCATTACACAGAGTTCAAAATGGAGGCACACATCGCGTCCCAGTGAAGCCAGCTGTAACTGTACATTGTGGGACTTTAAGAAGCATTGTCTGTAAGTTCTTTATGTTCTTATAATACTGGGAATGCTGTTATAATGTTAGATTGACCGTTATAATGCCGTAAATGCTTTTATAATGCTGTTAAATTGTTATGATAAAAACGAGGCCTAGTTAACAACGAAGCCTGCAACTTGCCTTATTGTGAATGTTACTTGTAATCGAATAAGTCGAGTCAAGCTTGTACCCAAGTAACTTTATTGCGATCTTGAGAGCAAGGATGACGAAATGTCTCATCCACAGCTCAGTGTTCTATGTAGTGCTGCACATTTGGCATGCAGTGTGATGATTACACGATGTGCCTTTATTTAACACAGTAGCTTGTTCTCTTGTGTAGCTGTTCAGTACTAATGTGGGTGCCTGGTCCATCCAGGATCTATCTAACCTATATAATTCATTTTTTGTCCGTCCGTCCGTCCGTCCGCGTACGCTCCCTACCGGGGGATGTAGCTCTTGGACCGTGGGGTTCGGAGAGATTAAATTTTGCAGGTGGGCACGCCCCCGGCCCCGCGGTAAACTTAGGCATTTCCGATTTTTCGTCTCTAAACTTTAAATCGGACCGATTATCGATTTAGAGCGATTTATCTTTATTTATATAACGCTTTATTTAATAGATACATTACTACTCACTACACTGCTATACACTGCACCAGGAATACTAAATTGAAAACGAATTTATTTAGAATTGCTTATCTTCTTGGTTCTTTCGGTAAAGTCACGTAGAAGGGAAGTAATAAAATAATAAAATAAAACATAATAAAATAATTCTCACGACGTTTCGGCCACAATGCAAGCAGCCGTCCTCCTGCGTTGTGGCCGAAACGTCTTGAGAATTATTTTATTATGTTTAATTTTTATTATTTTATTACTTCCCTTCTACGTGACTTTACCGAAAGAACCAAGAAGACGAATCCTTGCAGTCACGAAAGCTTTAAATCGAAATTTAGTATTGCTTCGTTTACTCTTTTGTTTAGTTTATTGTCCGTCCCCCCACTCTTCTTGATTAGAACGGTTGACCACGTACAGTTCCAGAGAAGTTCAATACAGGTACATACGTAGTGACATGGGAGGGGCTGCTGGGGGCTCTGGGACCCTGGCGGCCCAGGCGCTTGGGCCCCTTGGCGCCAGGCGCTGGGTTCCCGGGCGGCCCAGGCGCTTAAGCCCTTGGCGCCAGGCGCTGGATCCCAGGCACCCAGACACTTAAGCCCCTTGGCACCAGGTGCTAGGATCCCAGGCACCCAGACACTTAAGCCCCTTGGCGCCAGGCGCTGGGTTCCCGGGCGGCCCAGGCGCTTAAGCCCCTTGGCGCCAGGCGCTGGGATCCCAGGCACCCCAGACACTTAAGCCCCTTGGCACCAGGTGCTAGGATCCCAGGCACCCCAGACACTTAAGCCCCTTGGCGCCAGGCGCTGGTTCCCGGGCGGCCCAGGCGCTTAAGCCCCTTGGCGCCACCAACGGGGGGGCTGTGTGTGCTCTGTGGGATATCTGGGGCGCACACGGCCCCACCCTCGTTGGGACGAGGCATAAAAGGGAGCTCCCTGGACGATCAGGGCCAGTCGTAGCTCAAGACCCAAGACCCAAGACCAGCCATGTGAGGACCCTGGGACGCTGTGAGAGCCAGTGGTGGGACTCTGGAACTCCCGGCTCTACGTCCTTGTGAGGGCGAGTTCCAGAGGTAGCAGAGTAGTGTATCTAGGCTGTGTACCTAGGCTGTGTACCTAGGCTGTGTACCTAGGCTGTGTACCTAGGCTGTGTACCTAGGCTGTGTACCTAGGCTGTGTACCTAGGCTGTGTACCTAGGCAGTGTACCTAGGCTGTGTACCAAGGCTGTGTACCTAGGCTGTGTACCTAGGCTGTGTACCTAGGCTTGTACCTAGGCTTGTACCTAGGCTTGTACCTAGGCTTGTACCTAGGCTTGTACCTAGGCTGTGTGCCTAGGCTGTGTACCTAGGCTGTGTACCTAGGCTGTGTACCTAGGCTGTGTACCCAGGCTGTGTACTAGGCTGTGTACCTAGGCTGTGTACCTAGGCTTGTACCTAGGCTGTGTGCCTAGGCTGTGTGCCTAGGCTGTGTACCTAGGCTGTGTACCTAGGCTTGTACCTAGGCTTGTACCTAGGCTTGTACCTAGGCTTGTACCTAGGCTGTGTACCTAGGCTGTGTACCTAGGCTGTGTACCTAGGCTGTGTACCTAGGCTGTGTACCTAGGCTGTGTACCTAGCTGTGTACCTAGGCTGTGTACCTAGGCAGTGTACCTAGGCTGTGTACCTAGGCTGTGTACCTAGGCTTGTACCTAGGCTTGTACCTAGGCTGTGTACCTAGGCTGTGTACCTAGGCTTGTACCTAGACTGTGTACCTAGGCTTGTACCTAGGCTGTGTACCTAGGCTGTGTACCTAGGCTGTGTACCTAGGCTGTGTACCTAGACTGTGTACCTAGGCTGTGTACCTAGGCTGTGTACCTAGGCTGTGTACCTAGGCTGTGTACCTAGGCTGTGTACCTAGGCTGTGTACCTAGGCCGTGTACCTAGGCTGTAACAGAGTATCAGGACTGTTGGAGTGTTGGATTGCAATAAAGAAGTTACCTCTACAAGTGTCTCCGGAACCCGTTACACATACGTACCGCCGTGTTAATCGGAGGTGTGGATTTACGTCTGTCCTCGAGTTAACCTACCTGCTCGTATTCCGGAGATGTTCTGTTAAGACTGGCTCCTGTCGAGTGAGCGTGACGCTCACTCTGCATGTTTGCATAGATTCCGTACATGCTTCATTTGTTTCCGCCAAGAGATAAAATTTCAGGAGTATTTGCGCATTTCTGTTATTTGTGAAATTCTGTACTATAGGGGTGCCACGGTGGCGAGATGTTAACTACCTCGCCTGGTATACAAGAGGTCGTGGCTTCGATCCTGACCCTAATGCCTGCTGTATATTTGAGTCCGCGTGTTCCCCCTGTGGTCACGTGGATTTTTCTGACGATGAAGCTACTTCGTTGAGTTATAATTAGTGAAAGCCAGGTCGCTTTTGAAAAAAGAGCTAACTTGCTTAGTGGCCCTTACCTGGTGAAATAAAAAATAGTTAAGTTAGTTCGTTCGATTGCTCGCGCGGAAGGTTGAGGTCACAGTTATTGGTGCTTGAACATTTTGACACCTCAGTTTAACGCGTAGGCTTTCGCGAGCAATATTATTCATAATCAACGTTTTTGGGTTTAGATCGCGTTATTTATAAATGTGTCGTAACCCTCCACCACCCGACACGGCCAATCAGTAAAAAGTGTCACGTTGACAAAAGACAAAATAGTTCACTGCTTTAGCCCCACCGGTGCAGTGTTGAAGCGTGAAACCACAACATTTACCATTTTTGAGTAGCACGACGTTTCGCTGGTAATTGCATCCAGCATCATCGGGCAGTTCGAATTGTGTCTTTTGTCAACGTGACACTTTTTTACTGATTGGCCGTGTCGGGTGGTGGAGGGTTACGACACATTAATAAATAACGCGGCGATCTAAACCCAAAAACGTTGATTATGAATCTTAAAACCTGCTGGTTTATTGCCCAAAAGCTTCAAATATATTATATTCTTAGGTTTTTTCGGTAAAGTCACGTAGGTAAAACATCAAAATTAATAAAATAAAATAAATAAAGATCACGACGTTTCGGAAGCAACACAAGTCTCCGTCATCAGGTGGGACCGTCACAGCCAGATTAGCTGCATCAAGTGAGGCAATGATTCAAGATGTAATCCCTTAAAAGCGAGTTGAGGGGGATTACATCTTGAATCATTGCCTCACTTGATGCAGCTAATCTGGCTGTGACGGTCCCACCTGATGACGGAGACTTGTGTTGCCTCCGAAACGTCGTGATCTTTATTTTATTTTATTTTTATTAATTTTGATGTTTTACCTACACGGTGACTTTACCGAAAAACCTAAGAATATGAATCCTTGCAGTCACGAAAGCTTCAAATTTAGCTTCAAATATATTCTTATTTTTTATACAACACGACGGTAGTGCAAAGTACAAAGGGTAAACAATCACCCAAACACATACAAATACAATACTAAACCATCCCCTTCATACCAGGCAAAAACCCACTCAGGTATTCACTGTTTTTCAGTAGCGATCTGGCTATCGCTAATGATAGCTCACGAAGTGCCTCATCATTTGGATATTTATAGCAGCAAAATAATTTAAGTCATCTCAATACATGTTTCTAAATTTGGAGGGAAAAACCCGGAAGACCCAGAGAACAAATCCACGCGAACACGGGAGAGAGACACGCAAACTCCAAATATACATCAGCAGGAATAAATGTCGGGATCGAACCCCCCGACCTGCATACCAGGCGAGGTAGTTAACATCTTGCCACCTTGGTAATCCCTTGCATAAATCAATAAAACATCAACACGTTCCTTCGGAGTGGGCAGGTAGGAACTTGGTTGGACAGCGCATTCGTGCACGACAGACAGACAATTAATCCCTGGTGGGCAGTGTGGAACCTGTTGTTCCTACCTGTATGTATACAAGATAACTTGACTTTAGGTAGCCAGGCAGACAGTCCCCTTAACTATCGCCCCCCCTCCCTTAGGCCCTCCCCTGACCCCCCTCCCTCAGGCCCCTCCCTGACCACCTCCCATATCCTTAGGCCCCTCCCTTGACCCCCTCCCCTTAGGCCCCTTCCTGACCCTCCTCCCTTAGGCACCTCCCCTCTCCGTACCCGGCAGTAGGTCTCCACCAATCAAAGAGCTGTTTGTTATATATTTATTTATGCACGACAGACAGACAGACAATAAATCCCTGGTGGGCAGTGTGGAACATTGTTCCTACCTGTAATAATTCACCTCGTTAGCCCACCGGTGTGTTGAAGAGAGAATCAACAGCATTTTAAAATTTGAGTAGTACGACGTTTCGCTGGCAATTACAATCAGCTTCATCGGGCAAGAATGGTGAAGCTCTCCTGTTACTCCCGGTCTTAAATAGAGCAGCAACAGGGTGACGTCATCATTTAATTATAAATAACGCGATCTGACCCAAAAACCTATATTATGAATAATTTTGGTCGCGAAAGCCTTAAAAAGTGTTAAACTGTATTATTTCTAGATTTGAAGCTTTCGTGACTGCAAGGATTCATATTCTTAGGTTTTTTCGGTAAAGTCACGTAGGTAAAACATTAAAATTAATTAAAGTAAAATAAAATACAAATCACGTTTCGGAGGCAACACAAGCTTCCGTCTTCAGGTGGAACCTACGTGACTTTACCGAAAAAACCTAAGAATATGAAACTGTATTGTGTTTGTTGTTGTAACGTTCTGACCCTGTGCCCCGACTGGGCATCTGGGACAAAAGAGCCTTGTAGCTCATCGGATTCTTCCCGCAGTCTAAATAAACACATTCCTGCCGAGGGAGCTGGTAGGAACGTTGGGTTGCTCGGTCAATGGCCTGCAGGGTCAACGGCGGCGTGGGGTATTCCGCAAATATGGCCGACTGTGAGGGTGGGCACAAGCCGGCGTGAGTAGGTTAAACGTTGCGTTTTATAAGGCACTACGGGGTGACCAGCCCCTCCCACCCTCCCTCCCCACCCAGCCCTTCCCTGCACGACGGACGGACACAATAATCCCCTGTGGGCTGGCGTAACCAGGAGGTTCCTACCAGTATAAATAACGTGTATGAGTTTAAATTACATCATCAATGTCCAAGCTTGCGAAAGGGGCAGTAAAATAACAGCAGAAACAGTCCTAGACCCATGACAACACCGCACAGTCCCTCCAATAAAAATAAAATAAACAATTGTACATTAAAATTGACTGGTCAAAACAATTCGCATGAAATTTAATCGTGAACTCGTAATTAATTGGCACGTTTTATTTCCGTGACAAACCTTGCTGGTTGGCCGTGTCGGGTGGTGGTGGCGGGTTTAACGACGCAACATTTATATTTATAACCCAAAAAATACCGCTTATGGTTAATTCTCTACCTAGTTTGGCAAAATTCCAGTTCTGTGCTTAAACACGTTCCTTCGGAGTGGGCAGGTAGGAACTTTGTTGTACAGCGCATTGGTGCACGACAGACAAATATGCACCACAGACAGACAAATAATCCCTGGTGGGCAGTGTGGAACCTGTTGTTCCTCTACCTGTGTACAAGATCACTTGACTTGAGGTAGCCAGGCAGCCAGCCAGGTAGCCAGCCCCTTCACTATCGGCCCCTCCCCTTGCTTAGGCCCCTCCCCTGACCCCCCTCCCTTAGGCCCCTCCCCTGACCCTCCTCCTTAGGCACCTCCCCTCTCCGTACCCGGCAGTAGGTCTCCACCAATCAAAGAGCTGTTTACATTATATATTTATTTATGCACGACAGTCAGACAGAAAAAAAATCCCTGGTGGGCAGTGTGGAACATATTGTTCCTTCCTGTTTATATATATGAATAAAGTGGGAGTGTTTCCACATTTGTATGTATGTTGGACTTCTTTCACACCATACATAGCCAACCATGCCGGGGGAAGGACAACACACTAAACACAAAAAGCATTTGCGTGACGGTCGAACGGCAAGAATGATGGGATGTTGTTGATGCTGTATGCGTTGGACTGTCTTGTGTCATACTTTCGGTAAAGCATTGGAACTAATCAACCCGTGTGTTCCCTGCAGGTCCCAAGAGTTGCAGATTGCTGCGAAAATAAGTGAGTCGTACATTATTTTAACGAATGCTTTAAGAAAGCCTCTGTGGCCCGGTGGCTGCTTTGCAATACCACAAAACTCACTATCATTGGAACCTCATTTGCCAGTAAAAAATATGATAATTGTTTTTTTTACTCTTCTATCTGGAAACAAAAATGGTGTAAATGCTTTCCCCGAGCTCTCATACTCTGATGGTGCATTGTTATTGAGTTGTGCGCCTTTTGGCGTCATCTGGTCCAACCCATGTGAGACTAGGCTCTAAGGAAAGCTGTCTCGGGTGTGGACCAATAAACTTCAAGGACAGTGCATACATTTTCAGAGTTAAGTTTTTGTTTGCATTATGACTGCAGGTATTGTGGTCTATGCAAACATGGCTCCTTGTAAAAAGGTGTCAGTTTTGTTGCCAAATAGAAGGGTAAAAAAACAATTATCAAAACTCACCATTGCATGGATTAAATTGTTAATATTTTGATCAATTAATCCTTGATCGGGGATTGAATCTTCTCGCCTAGTGAGTATGTATGTTATACCTGGTGCCGGTAAACCTCGATTGATAAAAATGGATGCAGTTCTTCAAGAAGACATGCGGAAAACGACATTTCGTAAACCGGAAAACGCCTTTTTCTCCGTTCTGGAAATACAACAGGAGTTGTGTTAAGATGTTTAAACATTAAAAAAACCTTTTTCAAGGAACCAAGTCTCTGCATTAACCACACACAAGTACCTGTGGTTAACATGCAAGCAAATTATTTTTGCAAGCAAATTATTATTTTTTCAGACGCTGTCTTTCCGACAGACCTGTTCTTCACCTGAGGACGGCTGCTTGCGTTGTGGCCGAAACGTCGTGAGAATTGTATTTTATTATGTGAAATTTTTTATTATTTTATTATTTCCCTTCTACGTGACGACTTTACCGAAAGAACCAAGAAGACGAATCCCTGCAGTCACGAAAGCTTTAAATCGAAATTTATTTTTGCACACTTTGATACCGGCAAAAAAGGTCTCATTTAGGCTTCTTCCGTTATTTACATATAAAGACAAAAACGAGGGATGTCTCAGACTCATTCCAACTCGACTGCGAGCCCAGAAATAACAGACACCACACCCATATCGTTTTTGACAACTACACAATAATTAAGAACATACACGGTTGGTAACCCTTTCAGGGAGCTCGCAAAAAAAAAAGATCCGCCGCACGTTTGAATGCCATGGAAAGGCGATGTCCGTTGCACCGTGAGAACACCGTGACAAGGCCGCGGATCAGAATCGGAAGCTTTATTTAGACCGGGAGGAGGAATCTGATGAGCTCTGAAGCTTTTTTTCACAGATGCCCAGGAGCGCTTTTGCTCACTCCAAAAAAGGGCGATTTTTTTAAATGGCAATTGTGGCCTCATTGTCGGTAGCAGAATAAGACATTTCCCATAAATATGCTAAATTCCTCTTGATATGCAAATTATTTTGTCAAGGCGCTCTTCCCCTTCCAACCCAGCAGCTTAAATAGACGCTCCAAGCGTGGTGGTGTTTCATTCAGACGCTGTCTCCCCGACAGACCTGGTCTTCACCTGAGGATGGCTGCTTGCATTGTGGCCGAAACGTCGTGAGAATTATTTAATTATGTTTTATTTTTATTATTTTATTATTTCCCTTCTACGTGACTTTACCGAAAGAACCAAGAAGAAAAAAGAGGCTGTGTATATGTGTGTGTATATATATTAATTAATGGACCCTTTTGTGCACGTTGATATTTTAGCATCGTTCGAAAACGTGACCGTCGCGTGGAATGACACGGCGATCACCATCACGTGGGCGAAGCCTGCTGCCGCCATTAACCAAACGGTCATGCTGAATGACACCAAGGAAGCTGCAAACAGCTGGAATGCCCCACAACCGGTGGCTGGCTCGACGTTCACGTTCGCGGGGCTGGTGCCTGCAGGAACTATTTACTTTCCCTGTTTTTCGACTGCAATTCTACCAACAGCTCCATCAACGGAATGTACCGAACGCGTAAGTGACACCACTCGTGCGCTGTTTTTGCGAGGATTTTGATGCCTGGCAATAGCTGTATCCATTTGGTGTTTGGACATGTTAGCATGTTAACATGTTAACATATTTCTGTTCTATTACCGGAAAGGGTGAAGGCTATTCTTATTTTTCATCATTTGACACTGTCAATGAGGGCCCATAGACATATGCTATTGTAATAAAGGACTCTTTCTCAGTGTCGATCTCTGTTGTCCATTATTGATGTTCTTCTCCTCCTCACCCCGCTGGTCTCCTCCTCGGCCCAGCGTCGTCTCTCCTTGCGCCCCGCGCACTCTGCAGCTACCCTGCTGCTCCGCTCTGCAGCTACACTGCTGCTCCGCGAGCCCTGCAGCTACTCTGCTGCCTGTGCAACCTCGCACCTTTGCTAGCCCTCCGCTAGCTCTGCAGCTACTCTGCTGCCCGTGCAACCTCGCACGCCCTGTGCGCCCCGCGCACTCCGCTCTCTCCGCACCCCGCTGGCTGGCGCCGTCTGGCGAGCCCTATCAGCCTCGCGGCTGAGGGCACGGCGGCCACCCAACGTGGTCTCCCTCTTCACTCCCTCGACTGCTCCAGATGTCTTCCGGTCTCCTTCCTATAACCTCTCCCCACGTGACCCTGACTCCTCCTCTCCCACGTGACCTGACTCCTCCCTCGCGGATCGTCACATCCGGCCTGCCCATTTACGCTCGCATTACACTATCATACCAGTGTAAACAAACGGAGGTATGTGTCAAGTGAAGTGATTAAATATCCCACGGATTAGGGGCCGTCCATAAATGACGTCACGCGATTGTGGACGATTTTGACCCCCCCCCCCGCCCTAGTCACACGACGTCAAAAAGTCAGACGCCCCTCAAATGTGACGTAACAAATCTCTGCCCCCCCCCCAAACAAATTAAACATGCTTCAAATCGTTTTAAACTATTGTCATTGTGGTGCGTATTTAATGTGGCGCTGCACTCTGATGTTGTAGGAGAAAACATTTATTAAAACGTCTATTTAATTAAGTAGAACGTGTCGTCTATATTTATTTAAAGTTGCGCATTTTGATGTGACGTCACATTTCTCAACCCCCCCCCCCTAATCGTCACACATCGTCACAAATGTCTGACCCCCCCACCCCTCCCCTAGGTGCGTGACGTCATTTTTATGGACATTCCCTTAGCATCAAAGTAGCACAGTTGGCTAGGTACGTTACGAACAGAAAGTCAACATACATACGAAGACATTTCTGAAGAGATGGAATTCCAGGTGTTCCGTTTGGGGACATTGACAAAATCAGAATCTTAATCGAGACTGGAGGAATCCGATGATCTATGAAGTGCTTGTTCACAGATGTCCAGTAATGGGGAATGGGCGAGTACAGGTGGTCCTGTGGTGTACGATGCCATCGATGTGTAATAAAGGACTCTTCCACTGTGTCTGTCTCCGTTGTCCTTTATTTGGGTTCGTACAACTTCACCCCGCACGGCGGCTCGCTCAGAGCTTTCCTATCCTCCCGCCCGGCAGCTCGTCTGCTGCCGTCGCTCACGTAGCCTTTCCCTGGTTCCCGATGCAGCTCCGCTGCTGGCTTTCCTCTCAGCCTCTCCGCCCGGTCTGCAGCCCTCAGCTGCTCTCTCTCCGCAGCCCACTGCGGCTCTCCGTCCTCCCCGTGCCCGGACACTGCTGGCCAACGGTGCCGAGTCCCGTCCTGTGGTAATCACGCCACCTTCCACACCCTTCCCTGCGTGGCCTCCTCCCGTTATTATTCTTACACTCTCCTCCCGTCTCTTCCGGTTCCCGCCCTTAAGAGCTCTCCCATCTCCCCAAGTGACCCAACTCCTCCCCCTGTTACGTCATATCCGCGAGGCCGTTTACGCCCGCATTACAGATGTAACGATATTTCGATTGACGATCCGCCTCCATAGGGTCCCCCCCATTGTTTCTATTTGCGAGAGATTTTCGAATAACGATGTGTTCACGATGTGACCCGGAACTCGCCACTGTCGGCCAATCGGAACGCTCCTAAGTGGACGCGGCAGCATTGAAAAATTTTAATACTCCGATTGATGCTCCTGCTGTTGTGGAGTGACTCATGCAGCCAGCTATGGCTGCATGGTTTTGGTAGTACATGTTGTTTATGCCATTTATTGTGAAAATTCCGTCACAGTTCCTATGATCACTGTTTCATTGCTTTCATGGCTGTATTTTGGTGATTTCGAAAAGTGTATTGGTTTAGCCATGTTTGTTTGTTGTAGTACAGAGTTAGACTGATGGCCTTAATCTAAGTTGTCTTGTGGTTGTTGTTGTTTGACTTGCATCCCACTGGGATTTTTGCACACAGCGTTGGTGTACGGTGAATTTTTTTCTGCAATATTTTGCTTTCTTTTCTTGGATTTTCTGTTTGCAATTAGTCACATATTCACTTTAAGATGTTTTTTTGTTCATGTTTTTGTTCGTTGCGGTTGCACCCGATTCAAGAGCCGAATGGCTCACAGGGCTATACCTAATCAATGAACTTGAACTTGAATGAGCGACGTCCCTTTATCTTCTTGGTTCTTTCGGTAAAGTCACGTAGAAGGGAAGTAATAAATAATAAAAATAAAACATAATAAAACAATTCTCACGACGTTTGCTTGCGTTGTGGCCGAAACGTCGTGAGAATTGTTTATTATGTTTTATTTTTATTATTTTATTACTTCCCTTCTACGTGACTTTACCGAAAGAACCAAGAAGATGAATCCCTGCAGTCACGAAAGCTTTAAATCGAGACGTCCCTTTAATTAGCTTTTTGAGAGCAAGTGGCTGCTCGCTTTTCAATGTGGCTTTTTGTTTTTTTTTACTTAAAAGTTAAATAATATCAATAATAATGGCCACTTTAAAAAGAATTTGAAGATAGACAAGAAATGACGAAATCAATGTGTGTGCAAAACAAGCACGAAATATTTAAAAGCACCACGGAGGAGTTAAAACAAGTGTTCTTAACATGTTCTTTGAATATTCATTAAAATTGCCTTTTTAAATATTATAAACTATGTTTGCAGGGTGATACGGGTCAACTTTCGATCGCCTCGGAACGAACTAAGCCATTAACATGCATTTCATACGTTAGATTAACAATACTTTCAAATTTACGATAGATTTTTTCGTGGGAGGCTGAAGAGATTCTCTGACGTAATTGAAGGATTTAGTTTATTTGTAAAATAAATGTTCATGAAAACAGGAGAGCAGATGAATACCGTGTGGATGTCCGAGTCCAATGGAAGTCCTTATCACAGTAACCGTTATATCTGATGTGGTGTATGTTACTTTAATGACTTTAGTTTATGACAAATACAGCCCCTGAAATGTGCACGTGTCTAAACATTGATTTTGCCGTTGCAGTGCCTCCAACAGTCAATGTCACCATCAGCGCCAGCAGCTCCACAGCTATGATGATCTCATGGGCACCTAATATTGCTGTAGACGTTATCCTACACGGTCTACATGACTGAATCTAAGAACGCAACAGTAGTAGGAGCTTCATTTTGACCTCCGCCATTACAACAAAGTGTTTACAGATCTGGTTCCTGGTAGAAGTTACCAGGCATCTGTAACAGCGCACAGTGGCAATGGCTCCCGAGCATCAGACATCGTCACAGCCAGGACCTGTACGTATATGGAGCGTTCATCTTCGTGTAATCGCATTGATGTTTGACATTTGTTCAAAACATGCAAAAAATCGACAAAATTTAAAACACTTATTAAATTTGTCCCCAATTTTGACACATTAAATGACCGAATTATACTTATTTAATGATGGACAGCATATGAAGTAATTTTCAAGATAAATGTTATTTTTGTTGCGTGCTTTTAAAAGTATCGAATTAATTGTACATTTGATAATAGGGACACATTAAATCAACAGGTGTTGTATATGTTAAATTATCAACATGTTTGTCATTAAACATCTACAAGCTTAAGAAAAAGAAAATGGCCAACCCTGCTTATGGATTACATTAATCTGTTCCTAATCTCGATATATTTTTTGCATATTCTAGGTATGCGTTGAACTTCTTTAGCACCGTACGTAGCCAACCATGTTAATCAAGGTGCGAGGAAAGACGACAAATAAATTTAACACCAAAATAATTCCGCTGTACAGTATTTTTTATTAACGGTGACTAAACCAACCGATATTTGGTACAGTACTGCATATTCTCAGATTAACACAATTCATTGTAATTTATATGACCACATACACCCCACTCTGGTCTTCGCACCTGATAGGCTCACAGTGATGACATCACTTTAAGACCGAACCAGGAAGACTTCTTCACAATTCTGGCAAATCGCCTGATGAAGCTGGTTGTAATCACCAGCAAAACGCCAAATTGTAAATGGTGTGGGTTTAATCTCCAACACACCGTTGTGCTGAAGTAACTGTCGTGTTTAGTTTACGTAACAAACCTTACTCAGTGGCTTTGTTGGGTGGTGGTGGGTTTACGACACATTCATATTTACGCGATCAAACCCCCAAAATAACCTTTATTATGCATAATATTGGTGATGAAAGCTTACTTTTAGACTGCTTATGCAATGCGGCTGACACAAGCCTGATATAAACATTGAGAAGCCTCTTTTGGAGGAATGCTCAGTTTGATTATAATCTCTCGAAGTGAGACTCATTGAGGCTCCAGCCTTTTCCAGTTATTGGGAATATCCAGTGTTAAAGGTAATGATTTGAACAAGTTTGTATTATATTTTCACATCAACGGAATGTGTTAGAGTTATTACTTAATAGTAATAAACATCCTCTTGGTTCTTTCGGTAAAGTCACGTAGAAGGGAAGTAATAAAACAATAAAAATAAAACAATTCTCCGACGTTTCAGCCACAACGCAGCAGCCGTCCTCAGGTGAAGAATGAAACACCACCAAGCTTGGAGCATATATTTAAGCTGGGTTGGAGGGGGGGAGGTGGGAAGAAGAGCGCCTTGACAAAATAATTTGCATATCAAGAGGAATTTAGCATATGGAAAATGCGTAGGAGTTGGGCGGGGGGATTTCAAATTAATATTATGCCCGTGCATTATGCATGGGCATAATATTAATTCCTGCAGTCACGAAAGCTTTAAATAGTAATAAACATGTTTAAAATGCAATACAAATTCATGAATATGGACAGTATACCGTGAGTCACTATTAGTATTATTGTAAAGCAGAGGTAGAAGCTGAAGTTTACTGGATTGAGAAGGCTGAAGAGATTTTGTGATGTAATTGAAGGATTTAGTTTTGTCTCGGCCTCGCTGTGCACTGCGTTGCACCACTATCCGAGTAGTTAACCTCGCACAATAAACTTTCAGAGCCAGGGTGAACATCCGACTCCAAACGTATTTAATGAAAAGAACGAGGTAAAACGGATGGAAAAACACAGCACAGATACAGCATCTGTTAATACTTGGACATATCAATACAATGAATGAACACTACAACATCATAACATTGTCTTAGATAACATGTTTTCAACAACTAGCGGAAGTACCCGGCTTTGCCCGGGTGAAAATATCTTTCTTAAAAACCTTACATATATACACAGATATTAAGGTATTGTCAAAGCCGGTGGGCTGTTTGTACATTTTTCCACCAAAAATATATAAGAGGCTTTCACAAGTCCAAAAAGTTGTAGAAAGTGTGGGGTAAATAGTTGATGTCAAAATGTTTCCGAAAATTGTGGTCTCCCCCCCCCTAAAAATATCTTTACCCCTCGTAGGTATATATACTAACAACACCTTACATAACAGAGGAAGTGGTATCTATTGACTTTGTAGTAGTATCTACTGACTGTAGCGTAGTATCTACTGAGCCAGTAGTAGCTACTGACTGTGTAGTAGTATTTAGTGACTGTAATTACTGACCATAGTAGTATTTACTGGGCCTACAGTAGTATCTACCGACTATATACTCG
>MU249698.1:0-47857 GCA_018977245.1 Lethenteron camtschaticum | reverse complement strand
CTCTCCCTCACCACTCCTCCCTACCACTCTCCCTCACCACCTCCTCCCTCACCATCCCCCTACTCTCCCCTCTCCCTCACCACCTCCCTCCCCCCCCCTCACCACTCTCCCCTCACCACTCTTCCCTCACCACTCTCCCCCTCACCACTCTCCCTCACCACTCTCCCCCTCACCACTCTCCCACACCCTCACCACCTCTCCCCTCACCACTCTCCCCCTCACCACTCTCCCCTCACCACTCTCCCCCTCACCACTCTCCCCCTCACCCACTCTCCCCTCACCACTCTCCCCCTCACCACTCTCCCCTCACCACTCTCCCCCTCACCACTCTCCCTCCTCACCACTCTCCCCCTCACCACTCTCCCCCTCACACTCTCCCCCTCACCACTCTCTCCCTCACCACTCTCCCCCTCACCACTCTCTCCCTCACCACTCTCCCCCCCACCACTCTCCCCCTCACCACTCTCCCCCTCACCACTCTCCCCTCACCACTCTCCCCCTCACCACTCTCCCCTCACCACTCTCCCCCTCACCACTCTCCCCCTCACCACTCTCCCCTCACCACTCTCCCCTACCACTCTCCCCTACACTCTCCCCCTCACCACTCTCCCCTCACCACTCTCCCCTCACCACTCTCCCCCTCACCACTCTCCCCCTCACCACTCTCCCTCACCACTCTCCCCCTCACCACTCTCCCCCTCACCACTCTCCCCCTCACCACTCTCCCCCTCACCACTCTCCCCTCACCACCTCCCCCTCACCACTCTCCCCTCACCATCTCCCCTCACCACTCTCCCCTCACCACTCTCCCCCTCACCACTCTCCCTCACCACTCTCCCCTCACCACTCTCCCCTCACCACTCTCCCCCTCACCACTCTCCCCCTCACCACTCTCCCCTCACCACTCTCCCCCTCACCACTCTCCCTCACCACTCTCCCNTCACCACTCACCCCTCACCACGTTAAGCGCGATCCTAAAGGAATCTACAACCTTCGATTCGTCCTTTGTGCGATTCAAGGAATCGATTTTTGGCATGTTGGGGATTTACATTTTGAATGACAGAGTTTTATTTTCATTGATATGTTATGTTTTAATGTTTTCAGGAGTTTTTAATAACATTTTTGCCCCGGTCAACGCCGGATATTTCCCGTTCGTAGCAGTTTATATCGACTTTAACCAACTTAAAGTAAACGGGAATCGTCCGAATCTAAAGGAATCTACAACCTTCGATTCCTTTTCGCGATTCAGAGAATCGATTCTTGGCGCGTCGGGTTTAAAAGTAATTACACACTTGTATTTTCATTGGTATGTAATGTTTTAAAGTTTTCAGAAGATTTTAAATGTATTTTCCCCCCGGGCAACGCCGGGTATATCAAGTTTATACCACAAAGTCGTCGCTTGACACGGGTGGGGTGTCGAGGCCTAGTACCGTGCAGAGCCTCCGGCCTTGCCTAGATTGCCTACCCGGCTGAGGGTGTGTACTGGGGCCAATACCCCCCCCCTACGCGCTACAATAATACTGTCTAATCGCTATAATTTTATTATCTACCGACCCTATAATAGTAATTGCACACATTGGGGTGGAAGGGGAGTGAAGAGGACGTGAAACTTTGATGAATTTACCTCAGAATCGCGTGTTAATGCGTGCGCATATTTTACGGGAATTCAAAATGGCGTCCACCCCGCAGCGAACGCGTCTCTACCCGTTGCCAGGGGCAACCGCCGTGGTCCGCGCCGGCCGGCAAGAGTAAATAAGTGCAGTGTAGTATATAGTAGTTTAGCTTGTAGTAGTGTAATGTGTAGTAGTGGAGTATAGTAGTATAGTGTAGTGTATAGTGTCGTATATAGTCGTGTAGCATGTAGTAGTGTAGCGTATAGTAGTGTTGTGTATAGTATTTTGTATGAATGTTGAACTTATTTCGCACCGTACATACCTAGCCATGCTAATTATATGTGGTGTGGGAAGATCTTAGGTTTAGGAGTAGTTTCAACAGGGTAGTTGACCAAACTTAATTTTTGTAAGTAAATGAGCAAAATATAAATGTCTGAAATTCACCACATGCGGCTCTATCGAAGGGGCATAACGTAGAAAGCGCTATTAGAGCGACAAATAATAATTGCTGTGTGGTGTAATACATATCCACTCTTTATATCTACACGCACAATTTACTTTTTGTAGAACTCATGGCTACTTTTTGGCTCTTGGTCTGTTACACGTTTGTCACCCCTGCTCTGAACGCGTGGCGACGTTGATTCTAAATGTGGAGGGGGAATACCGGAGGACCCAGAGAACTCCATGCGACCAATACAGGTGGTATCCCGGAGATCGAACTTAATTCGTTCCAGAAGGCCATTCGAACACCGAATTAATTTCCCCATAAGAATTAATGTAAATGACATTAATTGGTTCCAGACGCAAAAAAATCTCTCGTTATAAAGCATTTCTACACGAAGTTTACAGTAATTACATGCATAAAATCATACAAAAAAAACAAACAATAAATAATAATCTTCTTGGTTCTTTCGGTAAAGTCACGTAGAAGGGAAAAAATACAAATAAAACATTATAAAATAATTCTCACGACGTTTAGGCCACAACGCAAGCAGCCGTCCTACTTGCATTGTGGCCGAAACGTCGTGAGAATTATTTTATTATGTTTCATTTGTATTACTTTATTACTTCCCTTCTACGTGACTTTACCGAAAGAACCAAGAAGATTAATCCTGAGGCAGTCACGAAAGCTTTAAATCGAAAAAGAAATAATAATTTAAAAAGTAATAGAAATAATATTGTTTTTATTATTATTTTTACCTACGTGACTTTACCGAAAAAACCTAAGAGTATGAATCCTTGCAGTCACGCAAGCTTCAAATCTAGAAACAATAAATAAATGGAATCTATGAAAAATATATGGAATAAATTAAATAAATGAACATTGAACTTCACTTTACCTGTAGTAAGGAGAGTTGATGGCTTGAGTGTAAGGTGGTGGTGAGGAGGAGGTGGTGTTATTGTTTGGAAGGGGAGTCCCCTTCCAGAATAACGTTGGGTAACTGCCCTTCTGGGTTCTCTTTTGTGCCTCTTCTCTGCCACTAACTGCGAGTCACTTGACCTCTTTCTGACTAAGAACTTATCTAAAGAGGTTTGATTCTGCTTCTCACACGGTAAAACCTTTGTCTGGGCAAGCGTCATGCACGCTGACCACACGCGTCTCAGCCGTACAGGTTCTTTCAAGTCGCAATTGCCCCGTTCGACCTCCGAATTTCGTTCGGTTACCGGGGCAAAAAATGTTTGGAAATATCGTTCGAACACCGATTTGTTCGAGTTCTGGTGCGTTAGATCTCCGAGGTTCTACTGTATACAGATGTCAGGGTCTGGATCGAACCCACGAGACCTCCTGTATAGTTCCATGAGGATCTAAACTATTTGCTCACTATTTTTAAACCGGAGGAACCAGAAAAATCCACGCCACGACAAGGCGGGGTGGGGGAAGAGATAGACGCAGAATCCAAATATACAGCAAGCGTCCGGATCGAGATCGAACCTGTGCCATGCTGCATACCAGGCGAGGTAGATGGTATCTCACCCTGTCCATCGCCTGACTCGGTCAAGGACAGTAGCATAATAATTGCTTGCATGACCCGATCAGACGGGATATACAAATGTATAATAATCCAATTAAAAGTAAAATCCGGTAAAGTCGCGCAGAAAGAAAATAAATTAAATAATAAAATACGACGTTTCGATTGCAACAAGCAACCGCTGTCAGGTAGAACTAAATTTGAGAGAGAGAAAACACAGACACGGAGACACACAGACAGACACGCAAGCAGAGAGAGACAACATAGACACACAGAGACCCAATGCCTCAGTGTCGAGGCCTTAAATAGAGAGGGGGGGGTGGGGTTGGGCAGAGAGAGAGGTTTGTCTGCTGGGCAGCTGCTGGAGAAATTAGCATGTCAATGAATCCACCCCGTGGGGACTGCGGGAAAAGAGATCAATGGCCCTATGAGAGCCTGGTAAATTTTATAGAGTTAATGAGTTATAATGATGACGTCACCCTGCTGCTGCTCTATATAAGAACGGGAGACAGAGCAGAGCCTCACCATTCTGGCGAATTGCCCGATGATGCTGGATGCAATTACCAGCGAAACGTCGTACTCAAATTGTAAATTGTTGTGGTTTCACGCTTCAACACACCGGTGGGCTAAAGCAGTGAACTAATTGTCTTTTGTCAACGTGACACTTTTTTACTGATTGGCCGTGTCGGGTGGTGGAGGGTTACGACACATTTATAAATAACGCGATCTAAACCCAAAAACGTTGATTATGATTATGAGAGAGAAATAGTTTGAGAAGACAAAATTTAGCAAATCTTTTGGAAATGTAATGCAACTGAGAGTCGGCTAACACACAGTCAACGCGTAGCCTGGTTGATTACGATCTCCAAAGTGCTAAAAATAGAAGTTAAGTGTGAAATTTGACAGAGACAGACTTGCATCCTCAGACACACAGAGAGAGAAAACAACTTACATCCTTCCACGCAGAGGTGGTTCAAACTCGACTTGAAGCGTTTGCGACTGCAGGGATTTCTCTCTAAAATGTATTTCTACGTGACTTTACCGAAAGAACCAAAGAGTAATTGCTGCAGTCACAAAAGCTTCAAATTAAGTTTCAAATTATAATATTGTAATGTGAGGATATATCCGGCTCACTGACGTATCACAACTCGTCATGATGATTGGCTCTGCTGGTCCTGGTTTATAGCCAATGGGGGAAAGCATAGGGGCGTGGCCCTGACATAATGGAAAGGTGACAGCTGTAAGGAGAGGATTGGTTCTGCTGGCTTTGGCCACAGCCAATGGGGAGATGAGTCAGGGGCATGGTTCCGGGAGCCTACGAGGGAGCCTGGAATATTCCATGGAGGCTATCCAGGATTGGTGAAAACGTACCACGTGACCCGGGTATTAAATAGGGGTGGAGACAAACGACACATGGTCAGAACGGGAACGAACAGAGGAAGGGGCCACGCGTGAGCGGGGCTCCGGGTTGCCACGTGGCAGAGCGTCTCTCTCTCTCTGTCCCTCTCACGCTGCCTGTCAGCAGCGTGAAGGAAAGCTGTAATACAAGTTGAATAAAAGACCGGATTCCAGAAGTCGCCTCAACGACCTTTATTACAATATTACTAGGCCTCTATATGAAAAAATCACGTTTGGGAATTAAGGCACAATGTGAAATGAATTTCTGCCTGTAAAGTAAATATGAAAGAGCAGATGCGCAACGTTTGTGGAATGTTTGTGCGACAGGTACTTGAATCTCCTGTTAAGGCAACATATCCAGTTGCCTCCAGAGAATGGCCTTGGGAGTTGGTGCCACAGAAATATTAAGTATGTTTACACACTTTTATCTCCATCTGTTGTCGTATCCTCAAATCTTGTAACTCAATTTCAACCTTCTTGGTTCTTTCGGTAAAGTCACGTAGAAGACGCCGTCTTTCCGACAGACCTGTTCTTCACCTGAGGACGGCTGATTGCATTGTGGCCGAAACGTCGTGAGAATTGTATTTTATTGTGTTTTATTTTTATTATTTNATTATTTCCCTTCTACGTGACTTTACCGAAAGAACCAGGAAGATGACTTTGTTTAAGCTCCAAGAATACGGACACAGCTCTCCCTCCAGGAATAGAGGGACCGGATAGCATGCAAAAGCAGCACCTCCCACAAGACACTGTTCACTATGAGACCTCCTTTACCAGTGGCAAAATATAATAATAGGTTTTTACCCTTTCAACTGGTACAAAAACTGACACCTTTATACAAAGCATCATATTTGCAATAGCCACAACACAAGCAGTCAAAATGCAAACAAAAAGAAACAACTCTGATAATGATAATGATATGCACTGTCCTTGAAGTTGATTGGTCCACACCCGAGACAGCTTTTCTTAGAGCCTAGTCTCCATTGGTGTTGGACCAGATGACGCCAAAAGGCGTACAACTCAAAATCAGCGAACTATCAGAGTATTGAGAGCTCAGGGTAAGCATTTACACAATGAGACCTCCTTTACCAGTGGCAAAATATAGTAATAGGGTTTTACCCTTTCAACTGGTACAAAAGCTTTTCGAAATCACCAAAATAAAGCAATGAAACAGTGATCATAGGAACTGTGAAGGAATTTTCACAATAAACGGCATAAACAACATGTACTACCAAAACCCTGCAGCCATAGCTGGCTGCATGAGTCACTCCACAACAGCAGGTCATGAGCTTTGGGTAATAACCAAAAGGATGAGATCGCAAGCAGAGGTTGCAAACGGGTTTTGATTCCTTACCCGTACCCGTACCCGGCCGCACCAGGGTCGCAGATGGGTACCCGTTCCCTACCCGTACCCGTACCCTACCCGAAATGAGTGACAAACAGTTACTCACCAGTGACTCACGGCCTACCCGTACCCGTACCCGGCCGCACCAGGGTCGCAAACGGCTACCCGTACCCGGCCGACCCGGCCGGGTACGGGTAGCCGGGTATCGGGTAGGGTACGGGTATCGGGTACCCGGTTGCGACCTCTGATCGCAAGTGCAAGGGGCCGAAATGAATTTTCCTCTGCAGGGTTGCCGGGTTTACTGTCCGCGATCGGGTGAAGAGCTTCGGTAACCCGGGAGAGCCTCAGAGTTGAGCCACTGCTCCTTCGGATCAAGATGAGCCCAGTTGAGGTGGTTCGGGCACCTGATAAGGATGCCCCCTGAGACTCCCCTTTGAATATTCATATTCTTAGGTTTTTTCGGTAAAGTCACGTAGGTAAAACATTCAAATTAATTAAATAAAATTAAAATAAAAATCACGACGTTTCGGAGGCAACACAAGCTTCCATCTTCAGGTGGAACCGTCACAGCCACGACAGCTGTATCAAGTAAATGAGAGATTGCAAGAGCTACCACTCCGTATATATAATGGTTGGAGAGGGGGAAGGGCCAAGTACGGCACACTTTTTATTAATATGGTAAGGTGAGGCTTAAGAGGGTGAGCCTTTGTTATGGAGAGGTACGGTTTGTGACTAAGCCTGGCCTACATAACAATGGTGTGAAAAAAGAAACAACTAAACATGGTAAAGCAAGCCTGACTGTCTATCAATAACCTGTAATAGTTGTCTGTCAAATAAGATGGTCCAAATAAGTGTAGTTAAATCTTTTTTGCATGGTTAATCACATCTTTCCAATGATTACTCAGTTTGTAACCATCATCACGGTTGAACTCGACCGGGCAGCATTGGGCAAAGACCCCGGGGCCAGTCCAGGACACGCTGGTAGACCATGTCACTCGCCTGGCCTGTGAACACCTGGGAATTCCACAGGAAGAGCTGGAGTCTGTCGCCAGGGAAAATGGAGGTCTGGACTGCCACTACTTAGCTTGCTGCCGCAATGACCCCACCAGGACGAGCGGATTGAGAAATTAACTAATGAACATCCCCCTGATCGCAACCCTAACCCCCCCCCCCTCAACCCTGAACCACAAATCCCCAAACCCTAACCCACGAACCCCATTCTCACCTTCATCAGCGTCAGCATCACCACCACCACCGTTGCCACGAGCAGCAACGGCGGAGGAGTTGATCGTTTCCATACGAAGTCATGGTGGCGGTTGTGGTATGTGGGTAAAGAGTGGAGGGGTCTGTCTAGAGACTGTTGGGGTGGGGTCAAAGAGGGGGGGGGGCCTTGGGGAGGAGTAGGAGCCGGGGGGGAGGGGGGCTATGACACCAGAGATTGAAACGGATGGGAAGGTCGCTAGCTGCTGTCTTCCCTTCTCGTCTCAGTTCTGTCACTCAACTCCTCGTCAGCTACCTGTCTTTAAATCCAGTTCCTAGTTCCTCCTACGTGAGTACCCTCCCCCCCAACCAACACCACCCTCACATTCAGCCACTCACCACTCACCACCCTCACCCCTGAGTGACGGTATGATCACTGTTTCATTGCTTTGATGGCTTTATTTTGGTGATTTTCGAAAAGTTTTTTTGGTTTGCCCATGTTTGTTTGTTGTAGTACAGAGTTAGACTGATGGCCTTAATCTAAGTTGTCTTGTTGTTGTTGTTTGACTTGCATCCCACTGGGATTTTTGCACACCAGTGTTGGTGTACGGTGCTTTTTCTGCAATATTTTGCTGTCTTTTCTTGGATTTTCTGTTTGCACTCAGTCACTTTAAGATCTTCTTGGTTCTTTCGGTAAAGTCACGTGACTTTACCGAAAGAACCAAGAAGATGAATCCCTGCAGTCACGAAAGCTTTAAATCCAAATTTCATTTTAAGATGTTTTCTTGTTCATGTTTTTGTTTTCTGTTTGTTGCGGTTGATTAGGTATAGCTCACAGGGCTATACCTAATCAATGAACTTGAACTTGAACCCAGTGGGATGCAAGTCAAACAACAACAACAACCACAAGACAACTTAGATTAAATTTCGATTTAAAGCTTTCGTGACTGCAGGGATTCATCTTCTTGGTTCTTTCGGGAAGTAATAAAATAATAAAAATAAAACACAATAAATGTTTTATTTTTATTATTTTATTACTTACCTTCTACGTGACTTTACACAATAAATGTGTTTTATTTTTATTATCGTATTACTTCCCTTCTATGTGACTTTACCGAAAGAACCAAGAAGAAAAACTTAGATTAAGGCCATCAGTCTTACTCCGTACTACAACAAACAAACTGCCAAACCAGTAATCTTTTCTAAATCACCAAAATAAAGCAATGAAACAGTGATCATAGGAACTGTGACGGAATTTTCACAATAAACGGCATAAACAACATGTACTACCAAAACCCTGCAGCCATAGCTGGCTGCATGAGTCCCTCCACAACAGCAGGTCATGAGCCGGTCTCAGCTCCAATACTCCAGTTGCGACAGCCAATGGGAGAGCTGTGCGTGGTACCTTTGAGGTAGTGCACAACCCAGCTGTGCCAAGTACACCTGGGGCAACGCAGCCTGTGCCGTGTACACTTGTGCGTGCACCTGTGATAACACAACCTCCAAGTACACCTATGTGTGTACACACCTATCAGTACGCACGCACCCGTCTTGTTCACCTGCGTTGAATACACCTGCACGCAGTACGTACGTGTGTGTGTACGCTTGTGCTGTTTGCACCTGTACAACCTCACGTAAATGACGTCACGCACCTAGGGTGGGGGGGGGGTCAGACATTTGTGACGATGGGGTTGGGGGGGTTTGATAAATGTGACGTCACGTCAAAATACGCAATTTTAAATAAATATAGACGACACATTCTGCTTAATTAAATAGACTTTTAATAAATGTTTTCTCCTACAACATCAGAGTGAGTGCAGCGGCACATTAAATACGCACTGCGATGACAATAGTTTAAAGCGATTTGAAGCATCACCTGGGGCAGCGCAACCTGTACATTATCAGAGTTGTGTGTTTTTGTTTGCATTCCGACCGCAGGTATCGTGGTCAATGCAAACATGACTCCTTGTAATAAAGGTGTCAGTTTTGTTGCCAGATAAAAGGGTAAAAAATAAATTATCATATTTTGCTCCTGGCAAATGAGATTCCAATGGTGTAAATGCTTCACCCCGAGCTCTCATACTCTGATGGTGCATTGTCTTTGAGTTGTGCGCCTTTTGGCGTCATCTGGTCCAACACCATGTGAGACTAGGCTCTAAGGAAAGCTGTCTCGGGTGTGGACCAATCAACTTCAAGGACAGTGCACATACATTATCAGAGTTATGTGTTTGTTTGCATTCCGACTGCAGGTATTGTGGTCAATGCAAACATGACTCCTTGTAATAAAGGTGTCAGTTTTGTTGCCAGATAAAAGGGTAAAAAATCAACGATTTGAAGTATGTTTTATTTTCAAAATGGAAATATGATTTGGGGGGGGGGGGCAGAGCTTTATGACTTCATATTTGAGGGGGGGTCTGACTTTTTGTGACGCCGTGTGACGAAGGGGGGGGGGTCAAAAATTGTCCAAATTCGCGTGACGTCATTTATGGACGGCCCCTAACTACTGCCAGCGCTAGTGGAAGGAGCAATTATTGGTGTGAGGTGGTTCACATGAAAATACTTTCTATTGTGTGTGGATCAAGGCCGTAGCAATGGAGTCAACATTGGGGGGGGGGGACCAAATCTTCCAGGGGGTCTGGGGACCCCCAGAAGAAAAACAATTTGAAAACTAATTTTTCCTTCTTGGTTCTTTCGGTAAAGTCACGTAGAATTGAAATAATAATAAAATAATAAAAATTAAACATAATAAAATAATTCTCGCGACGTTTCGGCCACAACGCAAGCAGCCGTCCTCAGGTGAAGAACAGGTCTGTCTGAAAGTCTCATTCAGACTCATTCAGACGCTGTCTTCCCGACAGACCTGTTCTTCACCTGAGGACGGCTGCTTGCGTTGTGGCCAAAACGTCGTGAGAATTATTGTATTATGTTTTATTTTTATTATTTTATTAATTCCATTCTACGTGACTTTACCGAAAGAACCAAGAAGATGAATCCCTGCAAGTCACGAAAGCTTTAAATCGAGACTGAGCCTTTGTTATGTAGACTGGCTGAGAGGGTGGGGGGGGTGTCAGAGTTGTTAAAGTGCGGCTGCTGCTAATGGGACCGAGCCTCTGCCATGTAGATGGTAAAAGCAAAAAAGCAGGTCAGGAAGAAACAGCTTCTGAAAAGGTTGCTACACTGCTCAATGGGCCGTACACCTGTTAACAATATCACATTGTTACCTGCAGGAAAACTAAAGGTTGCAGCCAAGAGACCTATGGCGCAAACGATCGAATTTAATAAGAAACAAAAAAACACATTGTCCTGCGGAGGGAGCTGGTAGGAACGTCGGGTTGCTCGGTCAATGGCCTGCAGGGTCAACGGCGGCGTGGTGTATTCCGCAAATATGCCGACTGTGAGGGCGGGCACAAGCCGGCGTGAGTAGGTGAAACGTTGAGTTTTATAAGGGCACCACGGGGGTGACCAGCCCCTCCCCACCCAGCCCCACCCCTACCCACCCCTCCCCACCCTCCCCTCCCCACCCTCCCCACCCACCCNACCCCTCCCACCCAGCCCCTCCCACCCTCCCTCCCCACCCTCCCCACCCAGCCCCTCCCCACCCTCCCCTCTCCACCCAGCCCACCCCTCCCATTTTTGGATGCACGACGGACGACGGACACAATAATCCCCTGTGGGCTCGTGGAACCAGGTGGTTCCTACCAGTAAAACTTTATTTCTTATTAGATTCGAAGCTTTCGTGACCGCAGGAATTACGTTGTGGTCCTTTCGGTAAAGTTACGTGGACAGAAATTAAATTAAATCATAATAGAATACGACGTTTTCGATTGCAACACAAGCAACCGTCATCGGGTACAAATGAATGAGAACTCGATTTGTGAGAGAGACAAAACGTAGACACGGAGACACACACACACAGACACAGACAGACACACTCTGTGTCTGTCTGTCTGTGTCTCCGTTTAGTTCAGACAGACAGACACACACACAGACAGACACTCAGACACTCTGTGTCTGTCTGTGTGTGTCTCCGTGTCTACTAACTAAACGTAGACACGGAGACACACACAGACAGACACACACAGTGTCTGTCTGACACACAGTGTCTGTCTGTCTGTCTGAACTAAACACACTCTGTGTGTCTGTCTGTCTGTGTGTGTCTGTCTGTCTGAACTAAACGGAGACACACACAGACAGACACACAGAGTGTCTGTCTGAACTAAACACACTCTGTGTGTCTGTCTGTCTGTGTGTGTCTGTCTGTCTGAACTAAACGGAGACACACACAGACAGACACACAGAGTGTCTGTCTGTCTGAACTAAACACACTCTGTGTGTCTGTCTGTCTGTGTGTGTCTGTCTGTCTGAACTAAACGGAGACACACACAGACAGACACACAGAGTGTCTGTCTGACACACAGAGTGTCTGTCTGTCTGAACTAAACACACTCTGTGTGTCTGTCTGTCTTTGTGTGTCTGTCTGTCTGAACTAAACGGAGACACACACAGACAGACACACAGAGTGTCTGTCTGACACACAGAGTGTCTGTCTGTCTGTCTGAGCTAAACACACTCTGTCTGTCTGTCCGTGTGTGTCTGTCTGTCTGAACTAAACGGAGACACACACAGACAGACACACAGAGTGTCTGTCTGTCTGTGTGTGTCTATCTGTCTGAACTAAACGGAGACACACACAGACAGACACACAGAGTGTCTGTCTGACACACAGAGTGTCTGTCTGTCTGTCTGAACTAAACACACTCTGTGTGTCTGTCTGTCTTTGTGTGTCTGTCTGTCTGAACTAAACGGAGACACACACAGACACACAGAGTGTCTGTCTGACACACAGAGTGTCTGTCTGTCTGTCTGAGCTAAACACACTCTGTCTGTCTGTCCGTGTGTGTCTGTCTGTCTGAACTAAACGGAGACACACACAGACAGACACACAGAGTGTCTGTCTGTCTGTGTGTGTCTATCTGTCTGAACTAAACGGAGACACACACAGACAGACACACAGAGTGTCTGTCTGACACACAGAGTGTCTGTCTGTCTGAGCTAAACACACTCTGTCTGTCTGTGTGTGTCTGTCTGTCTGAACTAAACGGAGACACACACGGACAGACACACAGAGTGTCGATTAGTAGCATTTGCCGTTCACACACTCAGTGTCTACACGGGGGGGTGGGTCTTGTTGGTGTTTTCGGTTCTATTTCATGAATATTCACGAATAATGACGCCCCAGCCATTCTTGCACAATCCACAAGGTGGGTTGGGGCGTATCCAGAGGCCGCCTCGGGAAACTCACCTGGTGGGTCAGGTTAGAAGAGGTTTCGCCACCTTCGACTCGGTCGCAAGACTCACCCACAGCCGAGCAAAAAATCATTTGAGAGTTTTAATAATTTTTGTAGGGGAGGACCAACTCACGAGGTTTGTGCTGGTGGTGGTGACAATGACATAGGGCGACTGGTCACCCACCCACCCCCCACCACCACCTCCGCCTGGCCTCGTCTCAACAAGTTGGACACAGGTGAGAATGGGGTACACACGCGTGTTGCTGTGTGTGTGTGTGTGTCACTGTGTGTGTGTGTCACTGTGTGTGTGTCACTGTGTGTGTGTCATTGTGTGTGTGTCATTGTGTGTGTGTCACTGTGTGGTGTGGTGTGGTGTGTCACTGTGTGTGTCACTGTGTGTGTGTCACTGTGTGTGTCACTGTGTGTATCACTGTGTGTGTCACTGTGTGTGTGTCACTGTGTGTGTCACTGTGTGTCTCACTGTGTGTGTGTGTGTCACTGTGTGAGTGTGTGTCACTGTGTGTGTGTCACTGTGTGTGTGTGTCACTGTGTGTGTGTGTCACTATGTGTGTGTCACTGTTTCGTGTGTCACTGTTTCGTGTGTCACTGTGCGTGTCACTGTGCGTGTCACTGTGTGTGTCACTGTGTGTGTGTGTGGCACTGTGCGTGTCACTCTGTGGTGTGATGTGTCACTGTGTGTGTCACTGTGTGTGTCACTCTGTGGTGTGGTGTGTCTGTGTGTGTGTCATTGTGTGTGTCACTGTGTGTGTCACTGTGTGTGTCAGTATGTGTGTGTGTGTCACTGTGTGTGTGTCACTGTGTGTGTGTGTGTGTGTGTCATTGTGTGTGTGTGTCACTGTGTGTGTGTGTGGTGTGTCACTGTGCGTGTCACTGTGCGTGTCACTTTGTGGTGTGTCACTGTGTGGTGTGGTGTGTCACTTTCTGTGGTGTGGTGTGTCACTGTGTGTGTCACTGTGCGTGTCACCGTGCGTGTCACTGTGTGTGTGGTGTGTCACTGTGTGTGTGTACGTGTACGTGTGTGTGTGTCTGTGTACGTGTGTTTATGTGTGTGTGTACGTGTGTGTGTGTACGTGTGTGTGTGTCTGTGTCTGTGTACGTGTGTCACTGTGCGTGTCACTCTGTGTGTCACTCTGTGGTGTGGTGTGTCACTTTGTGGTGTGGTGTGTCACTGTGTGTGTCACTGTGCGTGTCACCGTGCGTGTCACTGTGTGTGTGGTGTGTCACTGTGTGTGTGTGTGGTGTGTCACTGTGTGTGTGTCACTGTGTGTGTGTCACTGTGTGTGTGTGTCACTGTGTGTGGGGGGGAGCGGTGGGTGTAGTGGTTAGCGCTACGCTGCGCTACAACCCGGCGACCCGAGTTCGATTTTACTCACGGCCAACATCGGTGACGATTATCTGAACCGGTCATGGGCCTCCCCTAGGTCGACTCAGCCGCAAATGAGGAGCTAGTGCGGTGTGTAAACATCGCCACTGGGGAGACAAAGGCGGTCGGGCGTGGTGCAGGCCACCGACCCCCTCCTGTGATAAAAAGTACCGCTACTTGTTACTAACAGCACTTGCCCCACTGGTCAGTTAAGGCTACACGGGGAACTGTGTCTTTGTATAGGTACAGGTGTGTGGCTACTGCTGCTGTAACTTTCCGCTGCCCTCCTTTCCTTAGCAACGATGTTGGTCTATGGGTCTCTGTGTGGCGAGTCTGTGGGTCTCTGTGTGGTGAGTCTATGGGTCTCTGTGTGGTGAGTCTATGGGTTTCTGTGGAATGAGTCTGTGGGTCTCTGTGTGGTGAGTCTATGGGTCTCTGTGTGATGAGTCTATGGGTCTCTGTGTGGTGAGTGTGTGGGTCTCTGTGTGACAAGTCTATGGGTCTCTGTGTGGTGAGTCTGTGGGTCTCTGTGTGACGAGTCTGTGGGTCTCTGTGTGAGTCTGTGGGTCTCTGTGTGGTGAGTCTACGGGTCTCTGTGTGGTGAGTGNTGAGTCTATGGGTCTCTGTGTGGTGAGTCTGTGGGTCTGTGTGGTGAGTCTGTGGGTCTCTGTGTGACGAGTCTGTGGGTCTCTGTGTGGTGAGTCTGTGGGTATCTGTGTGGTGAGTCTATGGGTCTCTGTGTGGTGAGTCTGTGGGTCTGTGTGATGAGTCTGTGGGTCTCTGTGGTGAGTCTGTGGGTCTCTGTGTGATGAGTCTATGGGTCTCTGTTGGTGAGTCTGTGGGTCTCTGTGTGATGAGTCTATGGGTCTCTGTGTGGTGAGTCTATGGGTCTCTGTGGAATGAGTCTGTGGGTCTCTGTGTGATGAGTCTATGGGTCTCTGTGTGGTGAGTCTGTGGGTCTCTGTGTGGTGAGTCTACGGGTCTCTGTGTGGTGAGTCTATGGGTCTCTAATGAGTCTGTGGTCTCTGTGTGGTGAGTCTATGGGTCTCTGTGTGATGAGTCTATGGGTCTTTGTGTGGTGAGTCTGTGGGTCTCTGTGTGGGTCTGGGTCTCTGTGTGAGTGAGTCTGTGGGTCTGTGTGAGTCTGGGTCTCTGTGGTGAGTCTGTGGGTCTCTGTGTGATGAGTCTATGGGTCTCTTGGTGAGTCTGTGGGTCTCTGTGATGAGTCTATGGGTCTCTGTGTGGTGAGTCTATGGGTCTCTGTGGAATGAGTCTGTGGGTCTCTGTGTGATGAGTCTATGGGTCTCTGTGTGGTGAGTCTGTGGGTCTCTGTGTGGTGAGTCTACGGGTCTCTGTGTGGTGAGTCTATGGGTCTCTGTGGAATGAGTCTGTGGGTCTCTGTGTGGTGAGTCTATGGGTCTCTGTGTGATGAGTCTATGGGTCTCTGTGTGGTGAGTCTGTGGGTCTCTGTGTGACAAGTCTATGGGTCTCTGTGTGATGAATCTGTGGGTCTATGTGTGGTGAGTCTATGGGTCTATGTGTGATGAATCTGTGGGTCTCTGTGTGGTGAGTCTGTGGGTCTCTGTGTAGTGAGTCTATGGGTCTCTGTGTGGTGAGTCTATGGGTCTCTGTGTAGTGAGTCTGTGGGTCTCTGTGTGACAGTCTATGGGTCTCTGTGTGATAAATCTGTGGGTCTCTGTGTGGTGAGTCTATGGGTCTCTGTGTAGTGAGTCTGTGGGTCTCTGTGTGACAAGTCTATGGGTCTCTGTGTGATAAATCTGTGGGTCTCTGTGTGGTGAGTCTGTGGGTCTCTGTGTAGTGAGTCTGTGGGTCTCTGTGTAGTGAGTCTATGGGTCTCTGTGTGGTGAGTCTGTGGGTCTCTGTGTAGTGAGTCTGTGGGTCTCTGTGTGACAAGTCTATGGGTCTCTGTGTGATAAATCTGTGGGTCTCTGTGTGGTGAGTCTATGGGTCTCTGTGTGATGAATCTGTGGGTCTCTGTGTGGTGAGTCTATGGGTCTCTGTGTGGTGAGGCTATGGGTATCTGTGTGGTGAGTCTATGGGTCTCTGTTTGGTGAGGCTATGGGTATCTGTGTGGTGAGTCTGTGGGTCTCTGTGTGACAAGTCTATGGGTCTCTGTGTAGTGAGTCTATGGGTCTCTGTGTGGTGAGTCTGTGGTCTCTGTGTAGTGAGTCTGTGGGTCTCTGTGTGACAAGTCTATGGGTCTCTGTGTGATAAATCTGTGGGTCTCTGTGTGGTGAGTCTATGGGTCTCTGTGTGATGAATCTGTGGGTCTCTGTGTGGTGAGTCTATGGGTCTCTGTGTGGTGAGGCTATGGGTATCTGTGTGGTGAGTCTATGGGTCTCTGTGTGGTGAGGCTATGGGTATCTGTGTGATGAATCTGTGGGTCTCTGTGTTGAGTCTATGGGTCTCTGTGTGGTGAGTCTGTGGGTCTCTGTGTGGTGAGTCTGGGTCTCTGTGTGGTGAGTCTGTGGGTCTCTGTGTGATGTCTTGTTGGGGTTAGGGTGAGTAGTGTACGTTTTAGGGTGTGTGTTAGTGTGAGTGTTAGGGGTGAGTGTTGGAGTGAGTTGTGTAAGTGTTAGGGTGAGTAGTTGTGTTCGTTGTGTAAGTTGTGTACGTTGTTAGGATGAGTGTTAGTAGTAAAACGTTCGGCTCAGCAGGATTATCTGACACAGGTCACCAGCACTAAGCGGTGTTGGTTTGAAACGTTGGGGGTTTATGTCCCTCTCGGGGTTGAGGTGCAGTGACCCCCACAGCGCGCGCGCTGCTGTTCACCCTGCGTTCCTCCGATTAGGGCGATTGCCTACGTACGGTGCGAAAGAAATCCAACATACAGACGACTTGACACTACATTATACTATACACTACATTAGACACTACATTATACTATACACTACATTACACTATACACTACATTAGACACTACATTATACTATACACTACATTACACTATACACTACATTACACACTACATTATACTATACACTAATTACACTATACACTGCATTACACTATACACTACATTACACTATACACTACATTACACTATACACTACATTAGACACTACATTATACTATACACTGATTACACTATACACTGCATTACACTATACACGAATTACACTATACACTACATTACACTATACACTGCATTACACTACACACTACATTACACTATACACTGCATTACACTATACACTACATTACACTATACACTACATTACACTACATTACACTATACGCTACATTACACTATACACTACATTACACTATACACTACAATACACTATACACTACATTACAGTATAGTAGTAGTGTACAATAGTGTAGTGTATAGTAGTGTAGTGTATAGTAGTGTAGTGTATAGTAGTAGTGTAGTGTATAGTGTAGTGTATAGTAGTGTAGTGTATAGTAGTGTATAGTGTAGTGTATAGTCGTGTAGTGTATAGTGTAGTGTATAGTAGTGTAGTGTATAGTAGTGTAGTGTATAGTGTAGTGTATAGTGTGTAGTGTATAGTGTAGTGTATAGTGCAGTGTGTAGTGTATAATGTATAGTAGTAGTGTATAGTAGTGTAGTGTATAATGTATAGTGTATAGTAGTAGTGTATAGTGTATAGTAGTAGTGTATAATGTATAGTGTAGTGTATAGTAGTGTAGTGTATAGTAGTAGTGTATAGTAGTGTAGTGTATAGCAGTGTCGTGTAGAGTAGTGTATAGTGTATAGTAGTGTAGTGTATAGTAGTGTATAGTGTATAGTAGTATAGTGTAGTGTAGTGTATAGAGTAGTGTATAGTAGTGTATAGTAGTAGTGTATAGTAGCATAGTGTATAGTAGTCGTGTATAATATATAGTAGTGTATAGTAGTGTATAGTAGTAGTGTATAGTGTATAGTAGTGTATAGTGTATAGTAGTAGTATAGTGTAGTGTATAGTGTATAGTAGTGTAGTGTATAGTGTATAGCAGAAGTGTAGTAGATACCTGTCAACCCCCTATCAGAGCCCTGCCTTATCACAGACCCATTCAGACCTCACAGGTCACCTCGTGCCACTGATAAATCTCAACATTCATCCTACAAAGTGCCATGATCACAAGGGAGAAACACAAACACACACACAGAACACAATTAGTTTTTAAATCCTTTATATTAAGTTCGCTTGCGTGCTTGCTTGCTTGCTTACGACCGTGCAAACCTTTCGTCGTTTTTTAACTCACTTCCCGTGATCCAATCGAGCTGACATTTTGCACACAGACTCGTTGTGCGAGACAATTAATGTTCGTGAAAAATTTTTCCTAAATTTTACACTGTTTAGGGAAAACAAATTAAATATTTAATTACCAATTGTTTAATGTGGCAGACAATCATCTGACCCATAGGTGGCAGCCATCTCAAGCCAGAGGACGAGAGGACTCTAGCCGCCACGCATATAAAGGATTTAGAGTGAAAAACTTTGTTTTTACGGGTTATACTTATTCATGGTGCTCCTATTGAAACGGCCCTACGCCGTATGGACCTGAAAAGTCACTTCCCCTGTACACGAATACGGGGTATGGGTGTGTGTGGTGTGTGTGTGTGTGGTGTGTGTGGTGTGTGTGGTGGTGTGTAGTGTGTGTTGGGGTGTGTATGTGTGTGTGTAGTCTGTGTGTGGTCTATGGTGTGTGTGTGGTGTGTGTGTGTGGTGTGTGTTGTGTGTGGTGTGTGTGTGGTGTGTGTAGTGTGTGTGTGGTCTGTGTGTGTGTGTTGTGTGTGGTGTGTGTGTGGTGTGTTGTGTGGTAGTGGTGTGTATGTGGTGTGTGTGTGGTCTGCGTGNTGTGTGTTGGTGTTGTGTGGTGGTGGTGTGTATGTGGTGTGTGTGTGTAGTATGTGTGGTGTGTTTATGTGTTGTGTGGTCTGTGCGTGGTGTATATGTGGTGTGTGTGATGTGTGTGGTGTGGGTGTAGTCTGTGTGTGGTGTTGCGTGTCGTGGTGGTGTGTGTGGTCTATACATTTGCCTCTGTATTTATCCAAATCGAGTAACCGCGTGTGTTCGTACGTCTGCGTAATTGCCGAGACACCTGAGTCATGGGCGTGTGTGTGTGTGTACAATGCTATCCAATGCTTATTAATGGCTGCGTTTAAACTCATCGCTATACAGCAACAATCGGCGTCACGAGAGTTCCGTGCGTGCCCCGAAACGCAGTAGACTGTTCAGGCTGAACAGATGATGTCCTTGTGAGGCCCTTAGTTGTATGCGTGGGTGAGTGGGTGAGTGAGTCGGTGGGTGGGTGAGTAGGTGAGTGGGTGAGTGGGTGAGTGGGTGAGTGAGTCGGTGGGTGGGTGAGTGGGTGGGTGAGTGAGTGAGTGGGTGGGTGGGTGGGTGGGTGAGTCGAGGTGAGTGAGTGGGTGGGTNAGTGAGTGGGTGAGTGGGTGAGTGGGTGAGTGAGTGAGTGAGTCGGTGAGTGGGTGGGTGGGTGGGTGAGTGGGTGGGTGGGTGAGTCGGTGAGTGAGTGGGGTGGGTGAGTGAGTGGTGAGTGGGTGAGTGAGNGGTGGGTGAGTGAGTGAGTGNGTGAGTNGTGAGTNAGTGGTGGGGGAAGTGAGTGGNTGGGGTGAGTGAGTGGGTGGGTGGTGAGTGAGTGAAGTGAGTGAGTGTGAGTGAGTGATTGAGTGAGCGAGTGTGTGNTGGTGGGGTGGTGGNTGTGGTGGTGGTGTGTGGTGGTGAGTGGTGAATGGCGGAGTGGTGAGTGGGTGAGTGATGGGTGGGTGGGTGGGTGAGTGAGTGGGTGGGTGGTGAGTGGTGGGTGGGTGGGTGGGTGGTGNGTGGTGAGTGGTGNGTNAGTGAGTGGTGTGTGAGTGGTGAGTGGTGGTGAGTGGTGGTGGTGGTGGGTGAGTGGGTGGGTGAGTGAGTGGTGGTGAGTCCGGTGAGTGAGTGGGTGGGTGATTGGTGGTGAGTGGGTGGGTGGGTGAGTGGTGGTGAGTGGGTGGGTGGTGGTGGGTGAGTGAGTCGGTGGTGGGTGGTAGGTGAGTGGTGGTGGTGGTGGTGAGTGGTGGTGGGTGGTGGTGGGTGAGTGGGTGGTGGGTGGTGAGTGGTGGGTGGGTGAGTGAGTGAGTGAGTGGGTGGTGGNTGGGTGGTGTTGGTGGATGTGAGTGGGAAGTGAGTNNTGTGGTGGGTNTGGGTGGGGTGGTGGTGGGTGGGTGGTGGTGGTGTGGGTGGTGGGTGGTGAGTGAGTGAGTGGNTGGTGAGTGGTTGGGTGAGTCTATGAGTGAGTGTGTGTGTGAAGGAGTGAGTCGGTGAGTGAGTGAGTGGGTGGGTGGTGAGTGGGTGGATGGGTGAGTCGGTGATGAGTGGTGGGTGGGTGATTTCGGTGAGTGAGTGGTCTTCATCCCACACCCTACTGCACCTCTACTCAGCGGTTCTATTTCGCTTCCCATAAACGGAGCGCATTGGGTGGTGTTGGTGTGATGACTAGGATGGAATGCGCCACTTTGTCAATGCAAATTGTTGTTGTGTGAAGATTCCTGTTCCTTACAAGTCTCCGTTGTGTGTGGGCGTGATGCTGGCAACCCACCCTCTGTGTGTGCTACGTGCCGGCCTTCATAGGTGCTGCTGCTACTCGCTACTAACAGCACTTGCCCNTGCAGCCTGTTAGAGGCTACACGGGGGGTCTTTGTCTGTGTGTGAGGTGCTAGCTAACAGCACTTGCCCCTGCAGTCTGTTAGAGGCTACACGGGGGATCTTTGTTTGTGTGTGAGGTGCTAGCTAACAGCACTTGCCCCTGCAACCTGTTAGAGACTACACGGGGATCTTGTCTGTGTCTATGTGTGAGGTGCTAGCTAACAGCACTAGCTCCTAGAGTCTGTTAGAGGCTACACGGGGATCTTTGTCTGTGTGTGAGGTGCTCGCTAACAGCACTTGCCCCTGCAGTCTGTTAGAGGCTACACGGGGGTCTTTGTCTGTGTGTGAGGTGCTAGCTAACAGCACTTGCCCCTGCAGTCTGTTAGAGGCTACACGGGGATCTTTGTTTGTGTGTGAGGTGCTAGCTAACAGCACTTGCCCTGCAACCTGTTAGAGGCTACACGGGGGATCTTTGTCTGTGTCTGTGTGTGAGGTGCTAGCTAACAGCACTTGCCCCTGCAGTCTGTNGAGGCTACACGGGGATCTTTGTCTGTGTGTGAGGTGCTCGCTAACAGCACTTGCCCTGCAGTCTGTTAGAGGCTACACGGGGGATCTTTGTCTGTGTGTGAGGTGCTCGCTAACAGCACTTGCCCTGCAGTCTGTTAGAGGCTACACGGGGGATCTTTGTTTGTGTGTGAGGTGCTAGCTAACAGCACTTGCCCCTGCAACCTGTTAGAGACTACACGGGGATCTTTGTCTGTGTGTGAGGTGCTAGCTAACAGCACTTGCCCCTGCAGTCTGTTAAGGCTACACGGGGATCTTTGTCTGTGTGAGGTGCTAGCTAACAGCACTTGCCCTGCAGTCTGTTAGAGGCTACACGGGGATCTTTGTCTGTGTGTGAGGTGCTAGCTAACAGCACTTGCCCTGCAGCCTGTTAGAGGCTACACGGGGATCTTTGTCTGTGTCTGTGTGAGGTGCTAGCTAACAGCACTTGCCCTGCAGTCTGTAGAGGCTACACGGGGATCTTTGTCTGTGTGTGAGGTGCTCGCTAACAGCACTTGCCCTGCAGTCTGTTAAGGCTACACGGGGATCTTTGTCTGTGTGTGAGGTGCTAGCTAACAGCACTTGCCCCTGCAGTCTGTTAAGGCTACACGGGGNATCTTTGTGTCTGAGGTGCTAGCTAACAGCACTTGCCCCTGCAGTCTGTTAGAGGCTACACGGGGATCTTTGTCTGTGTCTATAGGCTGCTAGCTAACAGCACTTGCCCTGCAGTCTGTTAGAGGCTACACGGGGATCTTTGTCATTGTGTAAGTATTTGTGGTGGGGAGCGGTGGGTGTAGTGGTTAGCGCTACGCCGCGCTGCGAAACCCGGCGACCCGCGTTCCATTCCCGCTCACCGCCAACACCGCCAGTGACGATTGTCTGAACCGGTCCTGGGCCTTCCCTAGGTCGACTCAGCCTCAAATGAGTACCTGGTGTAGCGGTGTGTAGTAAACATCGCCACTGGGGAGACGCTTGTGCCAGGCCAAGTGCACCTTGAGGCTGCCACGTGAAGTGTCGAACGGCCCGGCTGACAGGAGGTCACGGGGCAGACCCAGCAGGTGCCACGGGTCGACTGACTGAGATGACCGAGATGACCGAGATGACCGAGATGAGCGAGATGACTGATATGACACAGACAGACACACACACAGATATAGGAAGACAGATAAGAAGCGTAGAGAAGGGAGGGAATGACCACTGCCTTTTTGCGTCATCTGGTCCAACACCATGTGAGACTAGGCTCTAAGGAAAGCTGTCTCGGGTGTGGACCAATGAACTTCAAGGACGGTGCATACATTATTAGAGTTGTGGATAAATTGAGGTGCCGAAACGGCTGAACGGAGCCGGCTTAGGCTCCAATCCGGAACGTCTCGAGCAGCGAGTGATGCCCAAACTCCACCGGACGAGAGCGGTGAGAGGGGGGGGGGGGGGTGCCCTTGGCAAAGATGTAACTATTCTTTGGATAAAGTGACGTAGATAAATTTCGATTTAAAGCTTTCGTGACTGCAGGGATTCATCTTCTTGGTTCTTTCGGTAAAGTCATCACGTATTATTATTATTTTATGATGTTTTATTTTTATTATTTTATTACTTCCCTCTTCTACGTGACTTTACCGAGAGAACCAAGAAGTGACGTAGATACGTTCAAAGAAACGATCTACCACAAAAAAGTTGCATCTTTACTTGAAGCTTTCTTAACCGCAGGAATCCATCTTTTTTTGGGGGTCTTTCCGTAAAGTCACGTGGTAGATCGGTTCAAAGAAACTGCCTACCACGTGACTTTACCAAAAGACCCAAAGAATATGAATTCCTCTAGTCACCAAAGCTTCAGCAAAGATGCTACTCCCTCTCTCTAAACTTAACTTGGAGCTTCCGTGACGACAGCAATTACTCTTTGGTTCACCACCAGGCTTGGAGCGTCTATTTAAGCTGCTGGGATGGAGGGAGAAGAGCGCCTTGACAAAAGAATTTGCATATCAAGAGGAATTTCGAATATTTATGGGAAATGCAGATATGCGATCAGTACTACTTGTGAAATGCGTAGGAGGTTTGGTGGGGGGTTTAAAGTCATGGACCGGTTCAGATAACCCTTATCACCTCCCTTTGATGCTGCTAATCCTGCATAATGCACGGACATAATATGACTTTAAAACCCCGCCCACCTCTTACGCATTTCACAAGTAGTACTAATCGCATATCTGTATTTCCCATAAATATGCTAAATTCCTCTTGATATGCAAATTATTTTGTCAAGGCGCACTTCCCCTCCATCCAGCTTAATAGACGCTCCAAGAATGGGGTTGTCATTCAGACTCTGTCTACTCTTTGGTTCTTTCGTAAAGTCACGTATAAAGAGAAAATAATAAATGTAATATGTTAAGGCCTGACACAGAGGCGTGGTTTCTCTGTGTGCCTATGTATGTGTCTCTCTCTCTCTCTATGTATCTCTGTGATATCTTTCTCTGCTTATATGTCTGTCTATATGTCTCTGGTTCTGTGTTTGATCTCTCTCTCAAATGTAGCATTCTCAGGAAAAACGTAATCAACCAGGTAGCGTGTTGACTGTTATGTTATCCGACTCTCTGTTGCATTACATTACATTTCTAAGTATACTAGATTTGTGTTTCTATTACATTTATACCTGATGATGATTGCTTGTGTTGCAATCGGAACGTCGTATGCTAGTATTTAATTTATTATTTTCTCGAAATCGTCTTCGGTATGCCGAGGCGGCCATTGCGGTCACCTCGAGATTTTGGCATTCGCCAACCGGAGGACGGGACGGGGTGTGGGGTGGGGTGGGCTCGTACCAGAGGTCGCAATCGGGTACCCGATACCCGTACCCTACCCGATACCCGGCTACCCGTACCCGGCCGGGTTGCCGGGTACCCGTTTGCGACCNTGGTGCGGCCGGGTACGGGTACGGGTAGGCCGTGAGTCACTGGTGAGTCTCCGTTTGTCACTCATTTCCCAACGTCTGTCTCTTCTCACAATTCAAGTTCCTAGAACAACCCACCGCGCCTGCAACATGACTTCATCCCGAGGTCGCAATCAGGTACCCGTACCCTACCCGTACCCGGCCGGGTACGGGTAGCCGGGTATCGGGTAGGGTACGGGTACCGTTTGCGACCTGGTGCGGCCGGGTACGGGTNGGCCGTGAGTCACTGGTGAGTCTCCGTTTGTCACTCATTTCCCAACGTCTTGTCTCTTCTCACAATTCAAGTTCCTAGAATCAACCCACCCGCGCCTGCAACATGGCTTCATCCCAGAGGTCGCAATCAGGTACCCGATACCCGTACCCTACCCGTACCGGCCGGGTACGGGTACGGGTACGGCCGGGTACGGGTACCCGTTTGCGACCTTGGTGCGGCCGGGTACGGTTACGGGTAAGGAATCAAAACCCGTTTGCGACCTCTGGCCCGTACCCGGAATGTTGGTGTCGGGGATAGGTTGGACACGGAGGATAAGAAAGGGGAAGCAGCCAATGACAGCCACTTGCAAGGGCTACACACGCAAGGTGCTGAGAGGTGGTGTGTGTGGGTGTGGAATTCTTTGTCTTTGGGCGTCGAGTCTGTTGGCGTCTCTGCGGGGTTGGAATGCAGCCACGCGGGTTTGCAATGTTCACGTTCAGCAATTCACGGAACGGCAACTGAACAATGTTGTCCCGCGAAATTATTTGGGCGGAGGGGGCTGGAGGGAGAACTTTGACCCTGGGATGGAGGTGTTTTTAAATCCTTTATATTAAGTTCGCTTGCTTGCTTGCTTGCGTGCTTGCATGCTTGCTTACGACCGTGCAAACCTTTCGGTCGTTTTTTAACCCACTTCCGTGATCCAATCGAGCTGACATTTTGCACACAGACTCGTTGTGCGAGACAATTAATGTTCGTCAAAAATGTTTTCCAAAATTTTACACTTTTTAGTCAAAAAAAAATTTATTTTACATTTATTCAAATAGAACTCATTCATGGCTTTGGCTGAACGTCAGAGTGTAAGAGCCCAGAGCGTAACCCTCCACAGGCCGTGGCGGAGTAGCGCAGTTGGTAGCGCCCTCGCTTCCCATGCCAAAGGTCGCGGGATCGATCCCGCGTCCTCCACAGGCGAATATATTTTTAATCCTTCATATTAAGTTCGCTTGCTTGCTTGCTTAGGACCGTGCAAATCTTTCGCTCGTTTTTTAACCCACTTCCCGTGATCCAATCGAGCTGACATTTTGCACACAGACTCGTTGTGTGAGACAATTAATGTTCGTGAAAAAAATGCCAAAATTTTACACTGTTTAGGGAAAAAAATTTAAATATTTAATTACCAATTGCTTAATACTGGCAGACAATCATCTGACCCATAGGTGGCAGCCATCTCAAGCCAGAGGACGAGAGGACTCTAGCCGCCACGCATATAAAGGATTTAGAGTGAAAAACTTTGTTTTTACGGGTTATACTTATTTATTGTTATTATTACAGGATTTTATTTAACTTTCCAAAGTGCTATCGACTGCAAAATTCGTGTAGGTATGTCATACTGATGACAACACGATATTCTATCATAAAAAGATCCAAAACATATATTTTAAAACTTTTTACACGCTTTTTATTAAACTTACTGTGTGTTGTCGTATCCAACAATCTTGTAACTCAATTTCAACCGTATTCCCAATGTCGTATCGACTGCAAATTGGTATAGCTACGTCATATACTGATGACAATACTATATTCTACCATTAAAATATAAAATATTTTTAAACAATCTTTTTTACGGCTATAATTGTCCACGCTCAACTCACGTAAATCACCACGTGGTCCCTGACGTCACGGGAAGCCTCGGGAGCCACGCCCAGGGGCGGGGATGTGGAAGGAGGGGAGGGCCGATGGGGGAGGGGGCAGGGAAGGGGCAGCTCGGACAGTACATTTCATTAAAGCGTGTTTTAAAATAAGTATAACCCGTAAAAACTAAGTTTTTCACTCTAAATCCTTTATATGCGTGGCGGCTAGAGTCCTCTCGTCCTCTGGCTTGAGATGGCTGCAATCTATGGGTCAGATGATTGTCTGCCAGTATTAAACAATTGGTAATTAAATATTTAATTTGTTTTCCCTAAACAGTGTAAAATTTTGGAAAAAAAATTTTCACGAACATTAATTGTCTCGCACAACGAGTCTGTGTGCAAAATGTCAGCTCGATTGGATCACGGGAAGTGGGTTAAAAAACGACCGAAAGGTTTGACGGTCGTAAGCAAGTAAGCAAGCGAACTTAATATAAAGGATTTAAAAAAAAGTATTTTTAAATATTTTATTTTTAAATCCTTTATATTATCTTCTTGGTTTTTTTCGGTAAAGTCACGTATAAAGGAAGTAATACAATAATAAAAATAAAACAATATTTTATTACTTCCCTTCTACGTGACTTTACCGAAAAAACCAAGAAGATGAATCCCTGCAGTCACGAAAGCTTTAAATCCTTTATATTAAGTTCGCTTGCTTACTTGCTTAGGACCGCGCAAATCTTTCGGTCGTTTTTTAACCCCACTTCCCGTGATCCAATAGAGCTGACATTTTGCACACAGACTCGTTGTGCGTGACAATTAATGTTCGTGAAAAAAAATCCTAAATTTTACACTGTTTAGGGAAAAAAATATATTTAATTACCAATTATTTAATGCTGCCAGACAATCATCTGACCCATAGGTGGCAGCCATCTCAAGCCAGAGGACGAGAGGACTCTAGCCGCCACGCATATAAAGGATTTATAGTGAAAAACTTTGTTTTTACGGGTTATACTTGTTCATTGTTCTTTTTGAGCCGAAGATTTCGTGGAATATCTTTTTGGGCCTTCCTGCTCCCAACAGACCATCGCCTCTGTCTCTGTCGGAGACTCTAAGCCAGGACCGTAGTGGGTGCATGAGTTCGAGCCCTGGGTCTGGGTGTCTCTCTTTCTGTTTGTCTCAGTAGGTTCATGATGGCCGTGTCAGAAATACACTGAGCCAGTACCGTTGGGGCCATCGGTTCGATCCCTGGGTCTGGGTGTCTCTCTCTGTCTCAATGAGTTCCTGATGGCCTTGTCAAACTCTTTAAGCCTGTATCGTGAGAGACATTGGTTCGATTCCTGGGTCTGGGTGTCTCTGTCTCAATGGTTTCATTATGGCCTTGTCAAACACTTTAAGCCAGTACCGTTGGGGCCATCGGTTCGATCCCTGGGTCTGGGTGTCTCTCTCTGTCTCAATGGGTTCATGATGGCCTTGTCAAACACTTTAAGCCTGTACCGTGGGAGGCATGGGTTCGATCCCTGGGTCTGGGTGTCTCTCTCTGTCTCAATGGGTTCCTGATGGCCTTGTCAAACACTTTAAGCCTGTACCGTGGGAGACATCGGTTCGATCCCTGGGTCTGGGTGTCTCTCTCTGTCTCAGTGGGTTCCTGATGGCCTTGTCAAACACTTTAAGCCTGTACCGTGGGAGACATGGGTTCGATCCCTGGGTCTGGGTGTCTCTCTCTGTCTCAGTGGGTTCCTGATGGCCTTGTCAAACACTTTAAGCCAGTACCGTGGTGGTACATGGGTTCGATCCCTGGGTCTGGGTGTCTCTCTGTGTCTCTGTCTGTCTCATGGGGTTCATAATGGACTTGTCAGAAACTCTCAGAATCGGAACGATTTATTTATACTGAAGGAATCCGATTAGCTATAAAGCATTTTTCACAGACGTTCACTCGACTCTGAGCACATACCACTGAGAGCCTGGGTCTGAGCCCTGGGTCTGAGTGTCTCTTTCTGTCTCAATGGGTTCCTGATGGCCTTGTCAAACACTTTAAGCCTGTACCGTGAGAGACATCGGTTCGATCCCTGGGTCTGGGTGTCTCTCTCTGTCTCAGTGGGTTCCTGATGGCCTTGTCAAACACTTTAAGCCTGTGCCGTGGGAGACATGGGTTCGAGCCCTGGGTCTGGGTGTCTCTCTCTGTCTCAGTGGGTTCATGATGGCCTTGTCAAACACTTTAAGCCTGTGCCGTGGGAGGCATGAGTTCGAGCCCTGGGTCTGGGTGTCTCTCTCTCTGTTTGTCTCAGTAGGTTCATGATGGCCGTGTCAGAAATACACTGAGCCAGTACCGTTGGGGCCATCGGTTCGATCGCTGGGTCTGGGTGTCTCTCTCTGTCTCAGTGGGTTCATGATGGCCTTGTCAAACTCTTTAAGCCTGTGCCGTGAGAGACATTGGTTCGATTCCTGGGTCTGGGTGTCTCTGTCTCAATGGTTTCATGATGGCCTTGTCAAACACTTTAAGCCTGTACCGTGGTGGTACATGGGTTCGATCCCTGGGTCTGGGTGTCTCTCTCTGTCTCAGTGGGTTCCTGATGGCCTTGTCAAACTCTTTAAGCCTGTACCGTGGGGACATGGGTTCGAGCCCTGGGTCTGGGTGTCTCTCTCTGTCTGTCTCAGTGGTTTCATGATGGTCTTGTCAAACACTTTAAGCCTGTACCGTGGGAGACATGGGTTCGATCCCTGGGTCTGGGTGTCTCTCTGTCTCAGTGGGTTCCTGATGGCCTTGTCAAACACTTTAAGCCAGTACCGTGATGGTACATGGGTTCGATCCCTGGGTCTGGGTGTCTCTCTCTCAGTCTATCCCCTTGCTAAACAAAAAATTACTAAAAATGTAATCGATGAATGTAATTCCATTATATTTAGTTTGTTTGAAAGAACGTGAACTTCAATAAGCTGTGCCACACCTCATGGGAATGTTATTACTACTGCTGATGGCTACCCGTCTGTTGGGGAGAGAGCGAGCGAGAGACTCAGTGCTGAACCTTGTACCCAGAGTTATGGTGGGAATGTCACACTCATAAAGCGATGACGATGACGGTGGCCATGATCTACGCATGTACGTTTGTCTGTCCGTATGTTGAGCCTAAAGCACAGCGAGTTGGCACAGTAGGGGGCACAGGTGGTGCATCAGCCACTCATCTCGGTCAGTCGACCCGTGGCACCTGCTGGGTCTGCCCCGTGACCTCCTGCCAGCGGGCGTTCGACACTTCACGTGATAGCCTCAAGGTGCACATGGCCTGGCACAAGCGTCGTGGTGACGTCACCGCCACTTAGTGGCGAATGGCGGTTGTTGTTGTTGTTGTTGCGTGTGTGTCCAGTGGGAAGTTCTTGCAGATTTTCGGTGGGGTGGTAGAGTGGGATGACAGGCTGTGGCGTTGGTGGTAGCGAGTAGCAGCAGCAACGCACGTATTATGGTAGCACACACAGATTTGGTGGGTGGCCTGCACCACGCCCGGCCGCCTTTGTCTCCCCAGTGGCGATGTTTACTACACACCGCTACACCAGCTACTTGTTGTTGAACCTAAATCGGCAGTTGTCCTGCTGTATCGGTTCCGCTTGAAGACGGTCGCTTGCGTTGCGCCCGAAACGTCGTGATTTTATTTCATTTCTACCCACGTGGCTTTACCGAAAGAACCAAAGAGTATGGATTCCTGCTGTCACGAAAGCTTCAAATCAATATTGGACTTATTCGTGACTGTACGTAGCCAGCAGCGCTAATCAATCACAGGCGATGCTTGCTTACGTACGCAACAACAACAAGCCGCAGTTCTAAAGACGTGTGTCTGTCGATGTAGTATAGTGGTGTAGTGTGTAGTGTAGTGTATCGTAGAATATAGTGTATAGTAGTGTATAGTGTAGTGTATTGTAGAATATAGTGTATAGTAGTGTGTAGTGTAGTGTATTGTAGCATATCGTGTATAGTAGTGTATAGTGTAGTGTATTGTAGAATATAGTGTATAGTAGTGTATAGTGTAGTGTATTGTAGAATATAGTGTATAGTAGTGTATAGTGTAGTGTATTGTAGAATATAGTGTATAGTAGTGTATAGTGTAGTGTATTGTAGAATATAGTGTATAGTAGTGTATAGTGTAGTGTATTGTAGCATATAGTGTATAGTAGTGTATAGTGTAGTGTATCGTAGAATATAGTGTATAGTAGTGTATAGTGTAGTGTATTGTAGCATATCGTGTACAGTAGTGTATAGTGTAGTGTATTGTAGAATATAGTGTATAGTAGTGTATAGTGTAGTGTATTGTAGAATATAGTGTATAGTAGTGTATAGTGTAGTGTATTGTAGCATATAGTGTATAGTAGCGTGTAGTGTAGTGTATCGTAGAATATAGTGTATAGTAGTGTATAGTGTAGTGTATTGTAGCATATCGTGTATAGTAGTGTATAGTGTAGTGTATTGTAGAATATAGTGTATAGTAGTGTATAGTGTAGTGTATTGTAGAATATAGTGTATATTAGTGTGTAGTGTAGTGTATTGTAGCATATAGTGTATAGTAGTGTATAGTGTAGTGTATTGTAGAATATAGTGTATATTAGTGTGTAGTGTAGTGTATTGTAGCATATAGTGTATAGTAGTGTATAGTGTAGTGTATTGTAGAATATAGTGTATATTAGTGTGTAGTGTAGTGTATTGTAGCATATAGTGTATAGTAGTGTGTAGTGTAGTGTATTGTAGAATATAGTGTATAGTAGTGTATCGTGTTGTATATAGTAGTATATTGTTTAGTGTATAGTGTCGTGTACAGTGTAGCGTACAGTGTAGTGTATGCAGCTTCTGAAAGCCCCGGACAATTAGGATAGTGTAGTGTATAGTGTAGTGTACAGTAGTGTAGTGTATAGTGTAGTGTATAGTGTAGTGTATAGTGTAGTGTATAGTGTAGTGTAGTTTATAGTGTAGTGTATAGTGTAGTGTATAGTGTAGTCTATCATGTAGTGTATAATGCAGTGTATAGTGTAGTGTACAATAGTTTATAGTGTAGTGTATAGTGTAGTGTAGTGTACAGTAGTGTAGTGTATAGTGTAGTGTATAGTGTAGTGTATAGTGCAGTGTATAGTGTAGTCTATCATGTAGTGTATAATGCAGTGTATAGTAGTGTAGTGTATAGTGTAGTGTATAGTGTAGTGTATAGTGCAGTGTATAGTGTAGTCTATCAAGTAGTGTATAATGCAGTGTATAGTTGTATAGTGTAGTGTAGTGTGTAGTGTATAGTGTAGTGTATAGTGTAGTGTATAGTGCAGTGTATAGTGTAGTCTATCATGTAGTGTATAATGCAGTGTATAGTAGTGTATAGTGTAGTGTATAGTGTAGTGTATAGTGCAGTGTATAGTGTAGTCTGTAATGTAGTGTATAATGCAGTGTGTAGTAGTGCAGTGTATAGTAGTGTAGTGTATTTAGTGCAGTGTATAGTGTATAGTAGTGTAGTGTATAGTGCAGTGTATAGTGTATAGTAGTGTAGTGTATAGTGTAGTGTAGTGTATAGTAGTGTAGTGTATAGTGCAGTGTATAGTAGTGTAGTGTATAGTGTAGTGCATAGTGTAGTCTATGAAGTAGTGTATAATGCAGTGTATAGTAGTATAGTGTATAGTGTATAGTAGTGTATAGTGTAGTGTATAGTGTAGTCTATCAAGTAGTGTATAATGCAGTGTATAGTTGTATAGTGTAGTGTGTTGTGTATAGTGTATAATGTAGTGTATAGTGTATAGAGTGTAGTGTATAGTATAATGTGTGTAGTGTATAGTAGTGTAGTGTATAGTGTAATGTATAGTGTATAGTGCAGTGTATAGTGTATAGTTGTATAGTGTTCAGTATAGTAGTGTAGTGTATAGTGTAGTGTATAGTAGTGTATAGTGTAGTGTATAGTAGTGTAGTGTAGTGTATAGTAGTGTATAGTATAGTGTGTAGTGTATAGTGTATAGTAGTGTAGTGTATAGTGCAGTGTATAGTGTATAGTAGTGTAGTGTATAGTAGTGTAGTGTATAGTGTAGTGTATGTAGCATCTGAAAACGCCGCACAATTAGGCGACTACCATCTTTGTTCGATGGCCAGGGGAAAGCTGCTGCTGCTGTTGCTGCTGTTGCTGCTTCTGCTGCAAGGATGACCACAGTTCACGTGATGATGGTTTATAGCGCCTTGATTTAGGCTGTGGTGATGGTGAAGGTGAAGACTATGATTATGGCGAAGGCTATGGTGGTGGCGAAGGCTGTGATGAGGGCTATGATGATGGTGAAGGCTGTGATGATGGTGGTGGTGGTGAAGACTATGATGATGGTGTGGTGGTGAAGGCTGTGGTGATGATGATGGTGGTGGTGGTGGTGATGAAGGCTATGATGATGGTGGCGATGAAGGCTATGATGATGGTGTTGGTGAAGGCTATGATGAAGGCTATGATGATGATGGTGATGAAGGCTATGATGATGATGGTGGTGGTGGCTATGATGAAGGCTATGCTGATGATAGTGAAGGCTATGATGATGATGGTGAAGGCTGTGATGAAGGCTATGATGGTGGTGGTGAAGGCTATGATGGTGGTGGTGAAGGCTATGATGATGGTGTTGGTGAAGGCTATGATGGTGGTGGTGAAGGCTATGATGGTGGTGGTGAAGGCTATGGTGAAGGCTATGATGATGGTGGTGGTGAAGGCTATGGTGAAGGCTATGATGAAGGCTATGATGAAGGCTATGGTGAAGGCTATGATGGTGGTGGTGAAGGCTATGATGGTGGTGGTGAAGGCTATGATGAAGGCTATGGTGAAGGCTATGATGGTGGTGGTGAAGGCTATGGTGAAGGCTATGATGATGGTGTTGGTGAAGGCTATGATGATGAAGGCTATGATGAAGGCTATGATGAAGGCTATGATGATGAAGGCTATGATGATGATGAAGGCTATGATGATGATGAAGGCTATGATGATGATGAGGCTATGATGATGATGAAGGCTATGATGAAGGCTATGGTGAAGGCTATGATGATGAAGGCTATGATGATGATGGTGATGAAGGCTATGATGAAGGCTATGATGAAGGCTATGATGAAGGCTATGATGGTGAAGGCTATGATGATGGTGATGATGAGGCTATGATGATGATGATGGTGATGAAGGCTATGATGAAGGCTATGATAGTGAAGGCTATGGTGATGAGGCTATGATGATGATGAGGCTATGATGATGATGAGGCTATGATGATGATGAGGATGAGGCTATGATGATGAAGGCTATGATGAGGCTATGATGAGGCTATGATGAGGCTATGATGAGGCTATGATGAAGGCTATGATGAAGGCTATGATGATGATGATGAGGCTATGATGGTGATGAGGCTATGATGATGATGGTGATGAAGGCTATGATGAAGGCTATGATGGTGATGAAGGCTATGATGAAGGCTATGATGAGGCTATGATGATGGTGGTGATGAGGCTATGATGATGAAGGCTATGATGATGAAGGCTATGATGATGATGGTGATAAGGCTATGATGATGATAATGATGGTGATGAGGCTATGATGGTGATGAGGCTATGATGGTGAAGGCTATGATGAAGGCTATGATGATGATGGTGATGGTGATGAAGGCTATGATGATGAAGGCTATGATGATGATGAGGCTATGATGATGATGATGATGAAGGCTATGATGAAGGCTATGATGAAGGCTATGATGAAGGCTATGGTGAAGGCTATGATGATGATGATGAGGCTATGATGAAGGCTATGATGAAGGCTATGATGATGATGAAGGCTATGATGATGATGAAGGCTATGATGAAGGCTATGGTGAAGTCTATGATGGTGATGATGAAGGCTATGATAGTGAAGGCTATGATGAAGGCTATGAGGCTATGATGATGATGATGGTGATGAGGCTATGGGGATGGTGGTGATGAAGGCTATGATGATGATGATGAAGGCTATGATGATGATGATGGTGATGAGGCTATGGGGATGGTGGTGATGAAGGCTATGATGATGATGATGAAGGCTATGATGATGATGAAGGCTATGATGATGATGATAGTGAAGGCTATGATGATGATGATGATGAGGCTATGATGAAGGCTATGATAGTGAAGGCTATGATGAAGGCTATGATGATGATGATGATGAGGCTATGATGATGATGAAGGCTATGATGATGATGAAGGCTATGATGATGAAGGCTATGATGATGATGAGGCTATGATGAAGGCTATGATGATGATAAGGCTATGATGAAGGCTATGATGATGATGAGGCTATGATGAAGGCTATGATGAAGGCTATGATGAAGGCTATGATGATGATGATGATTCAGGCTATGATGATGATGATGAGGCTATGATGATGATGATGAAGGCTATGATGATGATGAGGCTATGATGAAGGCTATGATGATGATAAGGCTATGATGAAGGCTATGATGATGATGAGGCTATGATGAAGGCTATGATGATGATGATGAAGGCTATGATGATGATGATGAAGGCTATGATGATGATGATGAGGCTATGATGATGATGATGAAGGCTATGATGATGATGATGATGAAGGCTATGATGGTGATGATGATGAAGGCTATGATGATGATGATGATGAAGGCTATGATGAAGGCTATGATGAAGGCTATGATGAAGGCTATGATGAAGGCTATGATGAAGGCTATGATGATGATGATGATTAAGGCTATGATGATGATGATGAGGCTATGATGATGATGATGATGAAGGCTATGATGATGAAGGCTATGATGATGATGAGACTATGATGAAGGCTATGATGATGATAAGGCTATGATGATGATGAGGCTATGATGAAGGCTATGATGATGATAAGGCTATGATGAAGGCTATGATGATGATGAGGCTATGATGAAGGCTATGATGAAGGCTATGATGATGATGATGATGAAGGCTATGATGATGATGAAGGCTATGATGGTGATGATGATGAAGGCTATGATGATGATGATGATGAAGGCTATGATGATGATGAAGGCTATGATGATGATGAAGGCTATGATGATGATGATGATGAAGGCTATGGTGATGAAGGCTATGATGATGATGAAGGCTATGATGAAGGCTATGATGATGAAGGCTATGATGAAGGCTATGATGAAGGCTATGGTGATGAAGGCTATGATGAAGGCTATGATGAAGGCTATGATGATGAAGGCTATGGTGAAGGCTATGATGAAGGCTATGGTGATGAGGCTATGATGATGATGAGGCTATGATGAAGGCTATGATGAAGGCTATGATGATGATGAAGGCTATGATGATGATGATGATGATGAAGGCTATGATGATGATGAAGGCTATGATGATGATGAAGGCTATGATGATGATGATAGTGAAGGCTATGATGGAGGCTATGATGATGATGAAGGCTATGATGATGATGGTGATGAAGGCTATGATGAAGGCTATGATGATGATGGTGATGAAGGCTATGATGAGGCTATGATGATGAAGGTGATGATGAAGGCTATGATGATGTTGAGGCTATGATGAAGGCTATGATGAAGGCTATGATGGTGAAGGCTATGATGATGATGAAGGCTATGATGATGATGGTGATGAAGGCTATGATGATGATGATGAAGGCTATGATGATGTTGAGGCTATGATGAAGGCTATGATGAAGGCTATGATGGTGAAGGCTATGATGATGATGAAGGCTATGATGATGATGATGATGAAGGCTATGATGATGATGATGAAGGCTATGATGATGATGATGAGTCACCAGCTATGATGATGATGGCTATGGTGATGATGATGAGGCTATGATGATGATGGTGATGATGGTGATGATGAAGGCTATGATGATGAAGGCTATAATGATGATGAAGGCTATGATGATGATGATGAAGGCTATGGTGATGATGATGAGGCTATAATGATGATGAAGGCTATGATGATGATGATGAAGGCTATGATGATGATGAAGGCTATGATGATGATGATGAAGGCTATGGTGATGATGATGAGGTTATGATGATGATGGTGATGATGGTGATGATGAAGGCTATGATGATGATGATGAGGCTATGATGATGATGAAGGCTATGATGATGATGATGAAGGCTATGATGATGATGAAGGCTATGATGATGATGAAGGCTATGATGATGATGATGAGGCTATGATGATGATGAGGCTATGATGATGATGAAGGCTATGATGATGATGATGAGGCTATGATGATGATGAAGGCTATGTGATGATGATGAGGCTATGATGATGATGGTGATGATGATGATGATGAGGCTATGATGATGATGGTGATGATGATGATGGTGGTGATGATGAAGGCTATGGTGATGATGATGAGGCTATGATGATGATGGTGATGATGGTGATGATGATGATGAGGCTATGATGATGATGATGATGAAGGCTATGATGAGGCTATGATGGTGATGATGATGATGATGAAGGCTATGATGATGATGAAGGCTATGATGATGATGGTGATGATGATGATGATGAAGGCTATGATGATGATGGTGATGATGATGATGCCACCTGAGTGCTGCTCTTCGCCCTCTGGGGTGGGCTGGGCTCAAGCTCCGCCAACTGAGCAGTGGCGACGTGGCGAGGAGAGGGGTGGTGGGGGGGGGGGGGGGGGGGGGGGGGGGGGGGGGGGGGGGGGNNGGGGGNTGGTGGGGGTGGGGGTGNTGGTGGGGGTGGTGGTGGGGGGTGGTGGTGGGGGGGGGGGTGGGGGTGGGGGGGGGGGGGNNGGGGGGGGGGGGGGGGTGGGGGGGGGTNGAGGGGGGGGTGGGGGGGTGCCCCGCATTGCACGCATTCCACCGTGGGTGGGTGGGGGTGGTGGGGGGTGGCTGGCTGGGTGACGTAGCCGAATGCCCAACCACCGCAAAGCTGCCTAGACAGCTTCTGTTTGGCCGGATTAATGGGCAAGACACGGGCTGGAGAAGAGATTGGGGTGGGTGGGTGAGTGGGTGGGTGGGTGGGTGAGTGAGTGGGTGGGTGGTGGGTGAGTGGGTGGGTGGGTGGGTGAGTGGGTGGGTGGGTGGGTGGGTGGGTGGGTNAGTNGGTGAGTGAGTGAGTGAGTGGTGGGTGAGTGAGTGAGTGGGTGGGTGAGTGAGTGAGTGAGTGGGTGGGTGGCTGGGTGGGTGGGTGAGTGAGTGGGTGAGTGGGTGGGTGAATGAGTGAGTGAGTGGGTGGGTGAGTGAGTGGGTGGGTGGGTGAGTGAGTGGGTGGGTGGGTGAGTGGGTGGGTGAGTGGGTGGGTGAGTGAGTGGGTGGGTGAGTGGGTGAGTGGTGAGTGAGTGGGTGGGTGAGTGGGTGAGTGAGTGAGTGGGTGGGTGAGTGGTGGGTGAGTGAGTGAGTGGGTGGGTGAGTGAGTGAGTGGGTGGGTGAGTGAGTGGGTGGGTGGCTGGGTGAGTGGGTGGGTGAGTGAGTGGGTGAGTGGGTGGGTGAATGAGTGAGTGAGTGGGTGGGTGAGTGAGTGGGTGGGTGGGTGAGTGAGTGGGTGGGTGGGTGAGTGGGTGGGTGAGTGGGTGGGTTGAGTGGGTTGGTGGGTGAGTGGGTGGGTGAGTGGGTGGGTGAGTGAGTGAGTGGGTGGGTGAGTGGGTGAGTGAGTGGGTGAGAGGGTGGGTGGGTGGGTGAGTGAGTGGGTGGGTGAGTGGGTGAGTGGGTGGGTGGGTGGGTGAGTGAGTGGGTGGGTGAGTGAGTGGGTGGGTGGGTGGGTGAGTGGGTGGGTGGGTGGGCGAGTATGTGGGTGGGCGGTGGGTGAGTGGTTGAGTGGGTGGGTAGGTGGGTGAGTGGTTGAGTGGGTGGGTGGTTGAGTGGGTGGGTGGGTGAGTGAGTGGGTGGGTGGGTGGGTGGGTGGGTGGTGGGTGAGTGGGTGGGTGGGTGAGTGGGTGGGTGGGTGGGTGGGTGAGCGGTGGGTGAGTGAGTGGGTGGGTGAGTGGTGAGTGGGTGAGTGNTGAGTGGGTGGGTGGTGAGTGGGTGGGTGGGTGAGTGAGTGGGTGAGTGAGTGGGTGGGTNAGTGNAGGGTAGAGTGAGTGAGTGGGTGGGTGAGTGAGTGAGTGAGTGGGTGGGTGAGTGAGTGAGTGAGTGGGTGGGTGGCTGGGTGGGTGGGTGGGTGAGTGAGTGGGTGAGTGGGTGGGTGAATGAGTGAGTGAGTGGGTGGGTGAGTGAGTGGTGGGTGGGTGGGTGGGTGGGTGAGTGAGTGGGTGGGTGGGTGGGTGAGTGGGGTGAGTGGGTGGGTGAGTGAGTGAGTGGGTTGGTGGGTGAGTGGGTGGGTGGGTGAGTGGGTGGGTGGGTGAGTGGTGAGTGGGTGGGTGAGTGGGTGAGTGAGTGGGTGGTGGGTGGGTGGGTGAGTGAGTGGGTGGGTGAGTGGGTGAGTGGGTGGGTGGGTGGGTGAGTGAGTGGGTGGGTGAGTGGGTAAGTGGGTGGCTGGGTGGGTGAGTGGGTGGGTGGGTGGGCGAGTATGTGGGTGGGCGGTGGGTGAGTGGTTGAGTGGGTGGGTAGGTGGGTGAGTGGTTGAGTGGGTGGGTGGTTGAGTGGGTGGGTGGGTGAGTGGGTGGGTGGGTGGGTGGGTGAGTGGGTGGCTGGGTGAGTGGGTGGCTGGGTGGGTGGGTGGGTGAGCGGGTGGGTGAGTGAGTGGGTGGGTGAGTGAGTGGGTGAGTGAGTGGGTGGGTGAGTGAGTGAGTGGGTGGCGCGGGCTGGTGAGAGATGTAGCTGATGGGTGGGTGAGTGGCACGGGCTGGAGAAGATATTGGAGTGGGTGGATGGGTGAGTGGGTGGCTGGATGGGTGAGTGGGTGGGTGAGTGATATCAACCAAGTGGCTGATACAGTGAGGGAAAAAAGTATTTGATCCCTGCTGTTTTTGTACGTTTACCCACTGACAAAGAAATGATCAGTCTATAATTTTAATGGTAGGTTTATTTGAACAGTGATTTGCTTTGTAATGAGGGAAATACGCTGAGATTAGGAGCACTCCCTTTAAGAGTGTGTTCCTAATCTCACCTCGTTAACTTTATATAAAAGACACCTGGGAGCCAGAAATCTTTCTGATTGAGAGGGGGTCAAATATTTATTTCCCTCATTAAAATGCAAATCAATTTATAACATTTTTGACATGCGTTTTCTGGATTTTTGTGTTGTTATTCTGTCTCTCACTGTTCAAATAAACCTACCATTAAAATTAGAGACTGATCATTTCTTTGTCAGTGGGCAAACGTACAAATACTTTTTCCCTCACTGTAGAGACTTGTAGACTGACACAGAGACCCATAGACCAGCATCGCGACCCAAAGACTCACTCAGAGACTCACAGAATTAGAGACCCATAGACTCACACAGAGACCCATAGACTCACCACACAGAGACCCATAGACTCACACAGAGACCCATAGACTCACAGAGACCCATAGACTCACACAGAGACCCATAGACTCACACAGAGACTCATAGGTAATGGAGGTTTTTTTGGGTTAGATCGCGTAGATATATAAAAGTTTTATTAGAGGCTGTGTCACATAAACAGAACATCCTAATTCTTTACTAGTACAGCAATAGTGTATAGTGCAGTGTGTAGGGTATAGTGTAGTGTATAGTGTAGTGTATAGTAGTGTATAGTGTAGTATATAGTAGTGTATAGTCTAGTGTATAGTGTAGTGTGTAGTGTATAGTGTAGTGTATAATAGTGTATAGTGTAGTGTATAGTGTAGTATATAGTAGTGTAGTGTATAGTGTAGTGTATTGTAGTGTATAGTAGNGTAGTGTATAGTGTAGTGTATAGTAGTGTAGTGTATAGTAGTGTAGTGTGTAGTGTCGTGTATAGTGTAGTATAGTAGTGGATAGTGTAGTGTATATTATAGTGTAGTGTATAATAGTGTAGTGTATAGTAGTGTAGTGTGTAGTGTAGTGTGTAGTGTCGTGTGTAGTATATAGTGTAGTGTATAGTGTAGTGTATAGTGTAGTGTATAGTAGTGTAGTATATAGTAGTGTAGTGTGTAGTGTATAGTGTAGTGTATAGGGTAGTGTATAGTGTAGTAGTGTATAGTGTAGTATACTAGTACAGTGCACCGGTGTGTTGGAGAGCAAAGCAACAACATTTACAATCTGAGTACGACGTTTCGCCAGCAATTGCAACCAGCTTCATCAGGCGACAGCCAGATTTGCGTCGAAATCCTCCTGTGTCATTCCTTGAATAGCGGGGTAGATGCGATGACATCACTTCTGAGAAATTCTTGAGAATGTGGGGGGGGGTGGGGAGGGGGGTTAATGAATGCATATGAATGACAACAGCAACATTCCATTGCCGGTTGAGTTATGTATATGGTAATCAACGCACATGATGCATGCGTATGATGTTCCGGTACCTGATGTCAATTCTGTGCACTAAAATAGCAGCGCCTGTTATTGCCTGTTCAACTCTAATCAAGTACGGTGGCATGTATGGGCATGCATTTACAAACGACACATTGAAATATTTACGCGGTTTAATCCAAAAACCTTTATTATGAATATTGGTCGCGAAAGCCTACGTCTTAAAGAGACCCATAGACTTACACAGAGACCCATGGACTCACACAGAGACCATAGACTCACACAGAGACCCATAGACTCACACAGAGACTCATAGACTCACACAGAGACCCATAGACTCACACAGAGACCCATAGACTCCACACCCATAGACTCATACAGAGACCCATGGACTAACACAGAGACCCATGGACTCACACAGAGACCCATAGACTCACGCAGAGACCCATAGACTCACACAGAGACCCATAGACTCACACAGAGACCCATAGACTCACACAGAGACCCATAGACTCACACAGAGACCCATAGACTCACACAGAGATCCGTAGACTCACACAGAGACCCATAGACAGACCCATAGACTCACACAGAGACCCATAGACTCACACAGAGACCCATGAACTCACACGGAGATCCATGAACTCACACGGAGACCCATAGACTCACACAGAGACCCATAGACTCACCACACAGAGACCCATAGACTCACACAGAGACCCATAGACTCACCACACAGAGACCCATGAACTCACACGGAGATCCATGGACTCACACGGAGACCCATAGACTCACACAGAGATCCATAGACTCACACAGAGACCATAGACTCACACAGAGACCATAGACTGACACAGAGACCCATAGACTCACACAGAGACCCATAGACTCGCACAGAGACCCATAGACTCGCACAGAGACCCATAGACTCACACAGAGACCCATAGACTCACCACACAGAGACCCATAGACTCACACAGAGACTCACACAGAGACCCATAGACTCACACAGAGACCCATCACACAGAGACCCATAGACTCACCACACAGAGACCCATAGACTCACACAGACCCATAGACTCACACAGAGACCCATAGACTCCCACAGAGACCCATAGACTCACACAGAGACCCATAGACTCACACAGAGACCCATAGACTCACACAGAGACCCATAGACTCACACAGAGATCTATAGACTCGCACAGAGACCATGGACTCACCAGAGACCCATAGACTTACACAGAGACCCATGAACTCACAGAGACCCATAGACTCACACAGAGACCCATAGACTCACACAGAGACCCATGAACTCACACGGAGATCCATGAACTCACACGGAGACCCATAGACTCACCACACAGAGACCCATAGACTCACACAGAGACCCATAGACTCACACAGAGACCCATAGACTCACCACACAGAGACCCATGAACTCACACGGAGATCCATGGACTCACACGGAGACCCATAGACTCACACAGAGATCCATAGACTCACACAGAGACCCATAGACTCACACAGAGACCCATAGACTCACACAGAGACCATAGACTCACACAGAGACCCATAGACTCGCACAGGGACCCATAGACTCGCACAGAGACCCATAGACTCACCACACAGAGACCCATAGACTCACCACACAGAGACCCATAGACTCACACAGAGACCCATAGACTCACACAGAGACCCATAGACTCACACAGAGACCCATAGACTCACACAGAGACCCATAGACTCACCACACAGAGACCCATAGACTCACACAGACCCATAGACTCACACAGAGACCCATAGACTCCCACAGAGACCCATAGACTCACACAGAGACCCATAGACTCACACAAAGACCCATAGACTCACACAGAGACCCATAGACTCACACAGAGATCCATAGACTCGCACAGAGACCCATGGACTCACAGAGACCCATAGACTTACACAGAGACCCATGAACTCACACAGAGACCCATAGACTCACACAGAGACCCATAGACTCACACAGAGACCCATAGACTCACACAGAGATCCATAGACTCACACAGAGACCCATAGACTCACACAGAGACCCATAGACTCACAAAGAGACCCATAGACTCACACAGAGACCCATAGACTCACACAGAGATCCATAGACTCACACAGAGACCCATAGACTCACACAGAGACCCATAGACTCACACAGAGACCCATAGACTCACACATAGATCCATAGACTCGCACAGAGACCCATGGACTCACACAGAGACCCATAGACTTACACAGAGACCCATGAACTCACACAGAGACCCATAGACTCACACAGAGACCCATAGACTCACACAGAGACCCATAGACTCACACAGAGACCCATAGACTCACACAGACCCATAGACTCACATAGAGACCCATAGACTCACACAGAGACCCATAGACTCACAAAGAGACCCATAGACTCACCACACAGAGACCCATAGACTCACACAGAGACCCAGGGGACCGGTTTCGTGGAAGACAACTTTTTTCATGGACCGGTTGGGGTGTCATCATTGGGTCTTTCCGCCTTCTCAAAGAAGCTCTCCTGCGACATTTTGTTTTGTACTCATTGTGGCTACTAGGGGTTAGAGCTTATGAACTTACCAAGACTGTGACTGAGACGAGTGTGCAGTGCGGGAAAGAGGGGCGGATGGAAGTTATGAATAAAATAATGGGTGCGGGCCACGTGCGGACTCACCGCTCTCACCTCCTGCTACTATGCGGCCCGGTTCCTAACAGACCACGGACCGGTACAGGTCCGTGGCGTGGTGATTGGGGACACCTGGTCTAGTGTATAATGTAGTTTATAGTGTAGTGTATCGTGTAGTTTATAGTGTAGTGTATGGTGTAGTGTATAGTAGTGTATAGTGTAGTGTACAGTGTATATTCTAGTGTATAATGTGTATTGTATAGTCTAGTGTATAGTGTAGTGTATAGTGTATAAGATAGTGTATTATATAGTCTAGTGTATAATGTAGTGTATAATGTAGTGTATGGTGTGTATTGTATAATGTAGTGTATAGTGGATTAGATAGTGTAGTGTATAATGTAGTGTATATTCTCGTGTATAATGTAGTGTACAGTGTGTATTGTATAGTGTAGTGTATAATGTAGTGTTTAATGTCATGTGTTCTGGTATGTAGTGTATAGTGTGTATTGTATAGTGTAGTGTATAGTTTAGTGTATAGTGTAGTGTATTGTATAGTGTAGTGTATAGTATAGTGTATAATGTAGTGTATAGTGTAGTGTATTGTATAGTGTAGTGTATAATGTAGTGTATAATGTCGTGTATATTCTAGTGTATAACGTAGTGTATAGTGTATTGTATAGTCTAGTGAATAGTGCAGTGTAGGGTTTATATAGTGTAGTGTATAGTGTAGTGTATAGTGTAGTGTATAGTGTAGTGTATAGTGTAGTGTATAGTGTATTGTATAATGTAGTGTATAGTGTGTATTGTATAGTCTAGTGAATAGTGCAGTGTATGGTTTATATAGTGTAGTGTAGTGTGTAGTGTATAGTGTGTATAGTATAGTGTAGTGTATAGTGTAGTGTATAGTGCAGTGTATAGTGTAGTGTATAGTGTAGTGTGTAGTGTATAGTGTAGTGTATAGTATAGTGTATTGTATAGTGTATTGTATAATGTAGTGTATAGTAGTGTATAATGTAGTGTATAGTGCAGTGTATAGTGTTGTGTATAGTGTGTATTATTTAGTCTAGTGAATAGTGCAGTGTATGGTTTATATAGTGTAGTGTATAATGTAGTGTATAATGTAGTATATAGTGTGTATTATATAATCTAGTGAATAGTGCAGTGTATAGTGTAGTGTATAGTGTGTATTGTATAGTATAGTGAATAGTGCAGTGTATAGTGTAGTGTATAGTGTGTATTGTATAGTCTAGTGAATAGTGCAGTGTATAGTGTAGTATACAGTGTGCATTATCTAGTCTAGTGAATAGTGCAGTGCATAGTGTAGTGTATAGTGTGTATTGTATAGTCTAGTGAATAGTGTAGTATATAGTGTGTATTGTATAGTCTAGTGAATAGTGCAGTGTATGGTTTATATAGTGTAGTGTATAACGTAGTGTATAGTGTAGTGTATAACGTAGTGTATACTGTGTATTGTATAATCTAGTGAATAGTGTAGTGTATAGTGTAGTGTATAGTGTATTGTATAGTGCAGTGTATAGTGCAGTGTATAGTCTAGTGTATAGTGTAGTGTATAATGTAGTATATACTGTGTATTGTATAGTCTAGTGAATAGTGCAGTGTATAGTGTAGTATACAGTGTGCATTGTATAGTCTAGTGAATAGTGCAGTGTATGGTTTATATAGTATCGCGATGCCGCGACCGCCGCCTTCGCTCCGACGGATCGCCACGGCACCGCGCGGCCGACGTTGACCCCAACTCCGACCGCAGATTTCCGACGTGCGGTTTCGGACCCGTGGCGTGGCCGGGCCCCTCGGGGTTTAGAAAGGGGGTGGATCAGCGACTCGCTCTGAAATGTCGTGACGCCAGCGTCAACATTCAACGATGATGGGGCAGGAGGGGGAGATGTCGTGGCTTTGGCCGGAGGGCATCGATGGGGGGGGGGACCTTTTTCCGTGGCTTGTTGGTGGAGGCCAGGCCGGGTGGATGGGTCATGGTGATCCTCGGTAAACAGCGTGGAGGGGTTGGGGGGTGGTGGTAGAGGAGGTGGTGGAGGTGGTGGTGGAGGAGGAGGAGGTGTGGAGGAGGAGGTGGTGAAGGAGGTGTGGAGGAGGTGGTGGGGAGGAGATGGTGAAGAAAGAGGAGGTGGTGAGGGGAGGTGTGGAGTGGTGGAGGAGGTGTAGGTTGTGGTGGAGGTGGTGGTGGAGGTGGTGAAGGAGGAGGATGTGGTGGAGGAGGAGGTTGTGGATTTGGTGGAGGTGGTGGTGGAGGTGGTGAAGGAGGAGGATGTTGTGGTGGAGGTGGTGGTGGAGGTGGGAGGAGGAGGTGGAGGAGGAGGTTGTGGTGGAGGTGGTGGAGGTGTAGGTTGTGGTGGAGGTGGTGGTGGAGGTGGTGGAGGAGGAGGTTGTGGTGGAGGAGGAGGTTGTGGTGGAGGTGGTGGAGGAGGAGGTAGATGAGGAGGTGGAGGTTGTGGATGAGGTGGAGGTGGTGGAGGAGGAGGTGGTGAAGGAGGTGGTGGAGGTGGTGAAGAAGGAGGTGGGGGAGGAGATGGATGAGGAGGTGGTTGATGTGGTGGAGGTGGAGGAGGAGGTGGTGGAGGTGGTGGAGTTGGAGGAAAAGGTGGTGGATGTGGTGGAGGTGGAGGAGGAGGTGGTGAAGGAGGAGGTGGTGGAGGTGGTGAAGAAGGAGGTGGGGGAGGAGATGGATGAGGAGGTGGTTGATGTGGTGGAGGAGGAGGTGGTGGAGGTGGTGGAGGTGGAGGAAAAGGTGGTGGAGGTGGAGGTGGAGGAGGAGGTGGTGGAGGTGGAGGAGGAGGTTGTGGTCGAGGTGGGGGAGGAGGTGGTGGAGGTGGTGGAGGAGGTGGTGGATGAGCAGGAGGTGGATGAGCAGGAGGTGGATGTGGTGGAGGTTGTGGATGAGGAGGTAATGGTAGCTGAGGAGGAGGGGAGCGGTGGTGCAGCGATTAGCGCTACGGCCAACACCACCCAGTGACGATTATCTGAACCGGTCGTGGGCCTCTCCTAGGTCGACTCAGCCTCAAATGAGTCCCTGGTGTATGCGGTGTGGTGTAGTGAACATCGCCACTGGGGGAGACAAAGGCGGCCGGGCGTGGTGCTGGCCACCCACCCCCTCTGTGTGTGTCGTGTGTGTGTCTGTGTGGTCTGTGTGTGTGTGTCTGTGTGTGTCTGTGTGTGTGNCTGTGTGTGTGTCTGTGTGTCTGTGTGTGTGTGTCTGTGTGTGTGTGTCTGTGTGTGTGTCTGGGTGTGTGTCTGTGTGTGTGTGTCTATGTGTGTGTGTCTGTGTGTGTGTGTGTGTCTGTGTGTGTGTGTGTGTGTGTGTGTGTCTGTGTGTGTGTGTCTGTGTGTGTGTCTGTGTGTGTGTGTGTCTGTGTGTGTGTGTGTCTGTGTGTGTGTCCTCGTGTGTGTGTGTCTGTGTGTGTGTCTGTGTGTGGTCTGTGTGTGTGTGTGTGTGTGNGTGTGTGCTGTGTCTGTGTGTGNCTGTGTGTGTGTGTGTGTCNGTGTGTGCTCACTGTGTGTGTGTGTGTCTGTGTGTGTGTAAGGCTAACAGTGTGTGTGTAAGGCTGTGTGTGTGTCTGTGTGTGTGTGTGTGTGGTGTGTGTATCTGTGTGTGNCNGTTGGAGAGTGTGTGTCTCTGTGTCNGTGTGTGTGTATGTGTCTGTGTGTGNCTGTGTGTTGTGTGNCTGTGTGTGTGTGTCTGTGNGTTGTGTGTGTGTCTCNGTGTGTGTCTGTGTGTGTGNCTGTGTGTGTGTGTGTGGTGTGTGTGTAGTGNGTGTCTGTGTGTGTGTGTGTGTGTGGTGTGTGTGTGTCTGTGTGTGTCTGTGTGTGTGTGTGTAGTGTGTGTGTCTGGTGGTGNGTTGTGTGTGTGTCTGTNGTGGTTTGTTGTGGTGTCTGTGTGGTGTTGTNTGTGTGTCTGTGTGTGTGTCTGTNGTGCCAGTGCTGGGAGCCTTCATAGGTTGTGNTGCTACTCGCTACTAACAGCACTTGACCCTGCAGTCATGTTNGAGGTAGGGGTTGTCGTGTTGCGTGAGGTGCTAGCCATGGTAAGCACTTTGCAGTCTGTTAGAGGCTACGGGGGTCTTTGCCAGTGTCTGTGGTGAGGTGCTTGCATGACAGCACTTGCCCCTGCAGTANAGGCNACACGGGACGTGCTGTTGACGCTGTGCCAGGCTNGGTGCACGACGAGGAGGAGGTCACGTACAGACCCAGGTGGTGACGTGGGTTGACCGAAGAGATNACTGACCGATGCGCGCACACACACTGACACACACACACTGACACACACACGTGTACACACTGACACACGCACACACATACACACACTGACACACACACACTGACACACACGTGTGTACACACACACACTGCACACACACGCACACACACACACACGTGTGTACACACACATACACACACACTGACACACACACACACACTGACACACACACGCACACACACATGTGTACACTGACACACACGTAAACCACACTGACACACACACACGCACACACACGCACACACACACACGCACGCACACACACGTGTACACAACACACCGTGACACACACGCACACATGACACACACACGCCACACTGTGATACATGTACATGCACACACACACACGTGTACACACACACACGCACACAACACACGTGTACACACACTGACACATGACACACACACATCACACACATGCACACATACACACACGTGTACACACACGCACA
>MU249697.1:187440-272808 GCA_018977245.1 Lethenteron camtschaticum | reverse complement strand
AGGTCACCTAATTCCTGCCCCCAACCCTGCTCAATGGATCCACCACGAAGCACTATATAATACACAATGGGTTCTATGGAGGCCCGTCGTTAAGCGATTAGTTGTCAACAGGGGTGGTCGTTAAGTGGGGTTCTACTGTATGTGTTTGTTTCTCGAATTAAATAATATTTTCCTAATTTCACTATGAAACATTCTGGAAAAGTATCAGCTTGTCTGACTTCCCTCCTAATATGCATATTGCTATTTCTGAGTAGAATGCCTTATCATAGTCTAAAAACGTCAGGTTCATTGGTAATTGAAATTAATTGTTATTTACAGAATGTGATTACTGGTATGCATGGGGTCGGGAACCCATATGCAACTAATTACAACAATTTGGTCACCATAAGAAATTACGGATAAAGGTCGAAAATATTAGTGGTATAGCAGCCAAGGAATAGAAGGAATCCAAGAGTACATCGTATTATGTAATCCTATTATCCATGAATTTTGCGGATAAGATTCACGTGAAACATACATCATATTATCCACGAATAGATACAGATACACCAACATGGACTCACGCGAAAATACGTAAAGACACAAAAACAGACAGAACACACCCACTGAAACATGCATAATAAACACAACGACATGGATACACATAGAAATACAGAGAGACACACACAGAAACATGGAGACATTCAGAGACACACACAAGCACACCAAACAGACATCGAGAGACACAGACATACAGAGACACAAACAGACAACGAGATGCAGGTACTGGACTTAGAGACACAGATAGGGATAAGTAGAGAAAGTAAAGTACAAAGACAGAGATGGCGAGAGACACATATAGACAGAAGCACTGAGACACCTGAGATAATATATGGTTGAGCAACATTGAGTGTGTGCAGACACTCTGTTATGTGTATGTAAAGCAACATTATCAGTGGTTTTCATGGCCAGACACTTGTGTACACAGAAACACACACGCGTCGGTATCTGTGTAGGGCCTGAGAAGCCCTGAATAAATCATTCATGTTTAAAACTCTTGATCCGCAATAACGTGGATTAGCAGCGTGCGTGATTACGATATTGCGTGTCGTCACCGTGAATGCGAGATCACGTGCGAGGGCGGGGCTTAAGTATGTGACGTCACACACCCGCAGGCCACGCCCATTACCTAGGATTATCTGCGTATTCATATTCTATACATTTTTGTGGAACGGAACCTTATTATCCGTGAATTGTGAGGAAAAGAGGAGTCACGTGAAAAAAAACAATATTATCCGCGAATAGACATCGACACACAAACATGGAGACACACAAATCATCCACATACATAAAGACACAAAAAAGCATAACACACCCAGAGACATGCATACACACACACACACACAAAACACGGATACACAGAGAAATACAGAGACACACACACAGAGACATTCAGAGACAAACACGTGCACACAAATACACCGAGATAGAGAGACACAGACATTCAGAGACACAGACGTCGAAATGCATGTACTGTACTTAGAGAAACACATAGAGATCAGGACACAAAGTTAGAGTACGAACACAGAGATGGAGAGAGACACACACATATAGACAGAAGCACTAAGCAGCTGAGATAAATGTGGTTGAGCAACATTGAGTGTGTGCTGACACTCGATGTCACGTCGTATGTAAGGCACGACCTCCTGTATACCAACAAAGACAAAGATCCCCGTATAGCCTTAACAGACTGTAAGGGGCAAGTGCTGTTAGCGAGCACCTATGAAGGCCGGAACGGTACACGAACGAGGGGGTGGGTGGCCAGCACCACGCCCGACAATGTATACCAACACACACAAACACACACGCGCCGGTACCTGCGCAGGCCCTAAGAAGCTCCATTATCTCTTGATTAGCCCTCGACAAACAACAGGCTCCCGTCTTGTCAACCAGCAATAACGTCCACTCGAGGCGCGCACGTGATGATTGCGTGTCGTCACCGTTGAGCGCGGTCACGTGTGAGGGACGGGTTCTAAATCTATGACGTCACACACCCGCAGGCCACGCCCATCCCACGCTCGCTCCGCCCCCCTCACCGCTCTATGAAGCTTTGGTTTAACACGTGGCATTCGCGACCAATATCCGTATCTTCTTGGTTCTTTCGGTAAAGTCACATAGAAGGGAAGTAATAAAATAATAAAAATAAAACATCGTAAAATAATTCTTACGACGTTTCGGCCGAAACATAATAAAATAATTCTCACAACCCCAAAAACCTATATTATCCAATAAGCTTTGTCTTCACAATCGCTGAACGCGGGACCACGACGCCAAGCAGTTCGCAACAAAACAGCACGATCTAACTTGCAATCTTCTATGTTTTAATGGCAAGGTTCTTAAATTGAGTACGGTTGTAAGAGCTTGCCTGTCACTCACAATTTAAAACATTTCGCTCTCTTAATAGATGTTCTAAATGAGCAAAGCTTAGGAAGAGGATGTCTGTTGAATTGTTTAGTGTTGCATGATTAACGTCTGTTTGGTGTGCAGAATGATGGTGTGTCGTGCATAGATGTCTTTAAAATATGTTTTGTTTTGTAAATACACGCTTTCATTTGCCTTAAGATAGTTTCTGATACTTTACATGAAGGGGAGTCATATTCTTGGTTATTTCGATAAAGGCACGTAGAAGGGAAATAATAAAATAATATTAATATAAACAATATATTATTTTATAATTTCCCTTCTACGTGACTTTACCGAAAGAACCAAGAATATGAATCCCTGCAGTCGCGAAAGCTTTAAATCAAAATAAAGGGGAGTGTCTGGACTGAAAGGAGGCCACTGACTTCGGCTAAGCGGGACATTTCACGAGTGGATCGCAATTGACATCGTCCACTGTGTACTCTTTGGTTCTTTCGGTAAAGTCACGTATAAAGTAAATAAATTAAATAATATTTATCGTCCTCTCCTGCCTCTAGTCACGCGTCCACTCCTCTCTACTCTCCCAATCTTACTGACTGTCTATCTTAGTCCTCTGCAGCCTCCCATATCACCCCTTCTCTCATCTGGGGCACCACGGTGGCTATGATATGTTAACTACCTCGCCTGGTATGCAGGACGTCGCGGGTTCGATTCCGACCCTGACACCTGCTCTATATTTGGAGTTTACGTCTCTCTCTCTCTCTCTATCATCATCATCATCACGGTGGCTATGAGATGTTAATTACCTCGCCTGGTATGCAGGAGGTCGTGGGTTCGATCCTGACCCTGACACCTGCTCTATATTTAAAGTTTGCGTGTCTCTCTCTCTCTCTATCATCATCATCATCACGGTGGCTATGAGATGTTAATTACCTCGCCTGGTATGCAGGAGGTCGTGGGTTCGATCCTGACCCTGACACCTGCTCTATATTTAAAGTTTGCGTGTCTCTCTCCCCGTGGTCGCAAGGATTTTTCTGTGGGTCCTCCGGTTTTCCCCTCCACATTTAGAAACAAGCGTTTAGAGTTCTAGATTTGAAGCTTTCGTGACTGCACGGATTCATATTCTTAGGTTTTTTCGGTAAAGTCACGTAGGTAAAACATCAAAATTAATAAAAAATAAAATTAAAATATTTTATTTTAATAAGCGTTTAGAGTATTTGACTGCTAGAAATCTCCACATGATGAACCACTTTGTTGGTCTATCATTTGTGACCAGGTCACTTCGGAACAAAGAGCTATCCAGTTCAGTGGGCCTTACCTGGTAAAATGAACATAGTTTAGTCTAGTGATAGGTTTTTATCCTTTCAACTGGTACAAAAACTGACACCTTTATACAAGGCAGTTTTTGTACCAGTTGAAAGGGTAAAAACCTATCACTTTATTTTGCCATTGGTAAAGGAGGTCTCATAGTATAGTTTAGTCTAGTTTATAAATGTGTATTCCAGGGTCGATCGGCAGGCCGAGTGTGGTGGGGTAAAGTGTGGGTAGTTCTACCTCTTCAAAGACGTACTGGCCAGTGTAGAAGAGTAGACCAAAGCTCTATAGAGCTCTATGTAGTTGGACACCCTTCAGTCAGCAGTGGCGTGAGCAGGCAATTGCAGAGCTGCGCATTTACAAGCAAAGCTTACCATTCTTTTCGATTTAAAGCTTTCGTGACTGCAGGGATTCATCTTCTTGGTTCTTTCGGTAAAGTCAAGTAAACATAATAAAATAATATAACATAATAAAATAATTTTATTATATTATATTATTTTATTATGTTTTATTTTTATTATTTTATTACTTCCCTTCTACGTGACTTTACCGAAATAACCAAGAAGATGAATCCCTACAGTCACGAAAGCTTTAAATCGAAATACAATATCCGTATGTTTGGTTAAATCGCGTAAATATGAATGTGGCGTTAAAGCCGCAACTACGTGCATGTATAATGTACGCTGATTACCATATGAATAACCCAACCGGCAACGGATATCCATTGTAATTCATGTTTTCATTTCCCCCCCCCCCCCTTGGCACCTCACAAGATGTCATCACATCTATCCGTCTATTTAAGGAACAAAATAGAATTTCTCCACAAATCTCTGTCGCCTGACGAAGCTAGTTGTAATGGCTGGCGAAACGTCGTACTGGGATTGTAAATGTTGTGTACTTGCTGTACTAGTAACGAATTGGCAAGTTCTGTTTACGTTACAACCCTTACTAATTAGCTGTGTCGGGTGGTGGCGGGTTTAATATTTATGCAATCTAAGGGGCCGTCCATAAATGACGTCACGCACATAGGGAGGGGGGTCAGACATTTATGACGATGTGTGACGAGGGGGGTGGGGTTGAGAAATGTGACGTCACATCAAAATGCGCAACTTTAAATGAATATAGACAACACGTTCTACTTAATTAAATAGACTTTTTAATACATTTTTCTCCTACAACATCAGAGTGCAGCGCAACATTAAATACGCACTACAATGACAATAGTTTAAAGCGATTTGAAGCATGTTTTATTTTGGGGGGGGGGCAGAACTTTATAACGTCATATTTGAGGGGGGTCTGACTTTTTGTGACGCCGTGTGACGAAGGGAAGGGGGGGTCAAAAATCGTCCACAATCGCGTGACGTCATTTATGGACGGCCCCTAACCCAAAAAACCTATATTATCCAATAAGCTTTGTCTTCACAATCGCTGAACGCGGGACCACGACGCCAAGCAGTTCGCAACAAAACAGCACGATCTAACTTGCAATCTTCTATGTTTTAATGGCAAGGTTCTTAAATTGAGTACGGTTGTAAGAGCTTGCCTGTCACTCACAATTTAAAATATTTCGCTCTCTTAATAGATGTTCTAAATGAGCAAAGCTTAGGAAGAGGATGTCTGTTGAATTGTTTAGTGTTGCATGATTAACGTCTGTTTGGTGTGCAGAATGATGGTGTGTCGTGCATAGATGTCTTTAAAATATGTTTTGTTTTGTAAATACACGCTTTCATTTGCCTTAAGATAGTTTCTGATACTTTACATGAAGGGGAGTCATATTCTTGGTTCTTTCGATAAAGGCACGTAGAAGGGAAATAATAAAATAATATTAATATAAAACAATATATTATTTTATAATTTCCCTTCTACGTGACTTTACCGAAAGAACCAAGAATATGAATCCCTGCAGTCGCGAAAGCTTTAAATCAAAATAAAGGGGAGTGTCTGGACTGAAAGGAGGCCACTGACTTCGGCTAAGCGGGACATTTCACGAGTGGATCGCAATTGACATCGTCCACTGTGTACTCTTTGGTTCTTTCGGTAAAGTCACGTATAAAGTAAATAAATTAAATAATATTTATCGTCCTCTCCTGCCTCTAGTCACGCGTCCACTCCTCTCTACTCTCCCAATCTTACTGACTGTCTATCTTAGTCCTCTGCAGCCTCCCATATCACCCTTCTCTCATCTGGGCACCACGGTGGCTATGATATGTTAATTACCTCGCCTGGTATGCAGGAGTCGTGGGTTCGATCCTGACCCTGACACCTGCTCTATATTTGGAGTTTACGTCTCTCTCTCTCTCTCTATCATCATCATCATCACGGTGGCTATGAGATGTTAATTACCTCGCCTGGTATGCAGGAGGTCGTGGGTTCGATCCTGACCCTGACACCTGCTCTATATTTAAGTTTGCGTGTCTCTCTCTCTCTCTATCATCATCATCATCACGGTGGCTATGAGATGTTAATTACCTCGCCTGGTATGCAGGAGGTCGTGGGTTCGATCCTGACCCTGACACCTGCTCTATATTTAAAGTTTGCGTGTCTCTCTCCCGTGGTCGCAAGGATTTTTCTGTGGGTCCTCCGGTTTTCCCCTCCACATTTAGAAACAAGCGTTTAGAGTTCTAGATTTGAAGCTTTCGTGACTGCACGGATTCATATTCTTAGGTTTTTTCGGTAAAGTCACGTAGGTAAAACATCAAAATTAATAAAAAATAAAATTAAAATATTTTATTTTAATAAGCGTTTAGAGTATTTGACTGCTAGAAATCTCCACATGATGAACCACTTTGTTGGTCTATCATTTGTGACCAGGTCACTTCGGAACAAAGAGCTATCCAGTTCAGTGGGCCTTACCTGGTAAAATGAACATAGTTTAGTCTAGTGATAGGTTTTTATCCTTTCAACTGGTACAAAAACTGACACCTTTATACAAGGCAGTTTTTGTACCAGTTGAAAGGGTAAAAACCTATCACTTTATTTTGCCATTGGTAAAGGAGGTCTCATAGTATAGTTTAGTCTAGTTTATAAATGTGTATTCCAGGGTCGATCGGCAGGCCGAGTGTGGTGGGGTAAAGTGTGGGTAGTTCTACCTCTTCAAAGACGTACTGGCCAGTGTAGAAGAGTAGACCAAAGCTCTATAGAGCTCTATGTAGTTGGACACCCTTCAGTCAGCAGTGGCGTGAGCAGGCAATTGCAGAGCTGCGCATTTACAAGCAAAGCTTACCATTCTTTTCGATTTAAAGCTTTCGTGACTGCAGGGATTCATCTTCTTGGTTCTTTCGGTAAAGTCAAGTAAACATAATAAAATAATATAACATAATAAAATAATTTTATTATATTATATTATTTTATTATGTTTTATTTTTATTATTTTATTACTTCCCTTCTACGTGACTTTACCGAAATAACCAAGAAGATGAATCCCTACAGTCACGAAAGCTTTAAATCGAAATACAATATCCGTATGTTTGGTTAAATCGCGTAAATATGAATGTGGCGTTAAAGCCGCAACTACGTGCATGTATAATGTACGCTGATTACCATATGAATAACCCAACCGGCAACGGATATCCATTGTAATTCATGTTTTCATTTCCCCCCCCCCCCCTTGGCACCTCACAAGATGTCATCACATCTATCCGTCTATTTAAGGAACAAAATAGAATTTCTCCACAAATCTCTGTCGCCTGACGAAGCTAGTTGTAATGGCTGGCGAAACGTCGTACTGGGATTGTAAATGTTGTGTACTTGCTGTACTAGTAACGAATTGGCAAGTTCTGTTTACGTTACAACCCTTACTAATTAGCTGTGTCGGGTGGTGGCGGGTTTAATATTTATGCAATCTAAGGGGCCGTCCATAAATGACGTCACGCACATAGGGAGGGGGGTCAGACATTTATGACGATGTGTGACGAGGGGGGTGGGGTTGAGAAATGTGACGTCACATCAAAATGCGCAACTTTAAATGAATATAGACAACACGTTCTACTTAATTAAATAGACTTTTTAATACATTTTTCTCCTACAACATCAGAGTGCAGCGCAACATTAAATACGCACTACAATGACAATAGTTTAAAGCGATTTGAAGCATGTTTTTTTGGGGGGGGCAGAACTTTGTAACGTCATATTTGAGGGGGTCTGACTTTTTGTGACGCCGTGTGACGAAGGGAAGGGGGGGTCAAAAATCGTCCACAATCGCGTGACGTCATTTATGGACGGCCCCTAACCCAAAAAACCTATATTATCCAATAAGCTTTGTCTTCACAATCGCTGAACGCGGGACCACGACGCCAAGCAGTTCGCAACAAAACAGCACGATCTAACTTGCAATCTTCTATGTTTTAATGGCAAGGTTCTTAAATTGAGTACGGTTGTAAGAGCTTGCCTGTCACTCACAATTTAAAATATTTCGCTCTCTTAATAGATGTTCTAAATGAGCAAAGCTTAGGAAGAGGATGTCTGTTGAATTGTTTAGTGTTGCATGATTAACGTCTGTTTGGTGTGCAGAATGATGGTGTGTCGTGCATAGATGTCTTTAAAATATGTTTTGTTTTGTAAATACACGCTTTCATTTGCCTTAAGATAGTTTCTGATACTTTACATGAAGGGGAGTCATATTCTTGGTTCTTTCGATAAAGGCACGTAGAAGGGAAATAATAAAATAATATTAATATAAACATATATTATTTTATAATTTCCCTTCTACGTGACTTTACCGAAAGAACCAAGAATATGAATCCCTGCAGTCGCGAAAGCTTTAAATCAAAATAAAGGGGAGTGTCTGGACTGAAAGGAGGCCACTGACTTCGGCTAAGCGGGACATTTCACGAGTGGATCGCAATTGACATCGTCCACTGTGTACTCTTTGGTTCTTTCGGTAAAGTCACGTATAAAGTAAATAAATTAAATAATATTTATCGTCCTCTCCTGCCTCTAGTCACGCGTCCACTCCTCTCTACTCTCCCAATCTTACTGACTGTCTATCTTAGTCCTCTGCAGCCTCCCATATCACCCTTCTCTCATCTGGGGCACCACGGTGGCTATGATATGTTAATTACCTCGCCTGGTATGCAGGAGGTCGTGGGTTCGATCCTGACCCTGACACCTGCTCTATATTTAAAGTTTGCGTGTCTCTCTCTCTCTCTATCATCATCATCATCACGGTGGCTATGAGATGTTAATTACCTCGCCTGGTATGCAGGAGGTCGTGGGTTCGATCCTGACCCTGACACCTGCTCTATATTTAAAGTTTGCGTGTCTCTCTCCCCGTGGTCGCAAGATTTTTCTGTGGTCCTCCGGTTTTCCCCTCCACATTTAGAAACAAGCGTTTAGAGTTCTAGATTTGAAGCTTTCGTGACTGCACGGATTCATATTCTTAGGTTTTTTCGGTAAAGTCACGTAGGTAAAACATCAAAATTAATAAAAATAAAATTAAAATATTTTATTTTAATAAGCGTTTAGAGTATTTGACTGCTAGAAATCTCCACATGATGAACCACTTTGTTGGTCTATCATTTGTGACCAGGTCACTTCGGAACAAAGAGCTATCCAGTTCAGTGGGCCTTACCTGGTAAAATGAACATAGTTTAGTCTAGTGATAGGTTTTATCCTTTCAACTGGTACAAAAACTGACACCTTTATACAAGGCAGTTGAAAGGGTAAAAACCTATCACTTTATTTTGCCATTGGTAAAGGAGGTCTCATAGTGTTTAGTCTAGTTTATAAATGTGTATTCCAGGGTCGATCGGCAGGCCGAGTGTGGTGGGGTAAAGTGTGGGTAGTTCTACCTCTTCAAAGACGTACTGGCCAGTGTAGAAGAGTAGACCAAAGCTCTATAGAGCTCTATGTAGTTGGACACCCTTCAGTCAGCAGTGGCGTGAGCAGGCAATTGCAGAGCTGCGCATTTACAAGCAAAGCTTACCATTCTTTTCGATTTAAAGCTTTCGTGACTGCAGGGATTCATCTTCTTGGTTCTTTCGGTAAAGTCAAGTAAACATAATAAATAATATAACATAATAAAATAATTTTATTATATTATATTATTTTATTATGTTTTATTTTTATTATTTTATTACTTCCCTTCTACGTGACTTTACCGAAATAACCAAGAAGATGAATCCCTACAGTCACGAAAGCTTTAAATCGAAATACAATATCCGTATGTTTGGTTAAATCGCGTAAATATGAATGTGGCGTTAAAGCCGCAACTACGTGCATGTATAATGTACGCTGATTACCATATGAATAACCCAACCGGCAACGGATATCCATTGTAATTCATGTTTTCATTTCCCCCCCCCCCCTTGGCACCTCACAAGATGTCATCACATCTATCCGTCTATTTAAGGAACAAAATAGAATTTCTCCACAAATCTCTGTCGCCTGACGAAGCTAGTTGTAATGGCTGGCGAAACGTCGTACTGGGATTGTAAATGTTGTGTACTTGCTGTACTAGTAACGAATTGGCAAGTTCTGTTTACGTTACAACCTTACTAATTAGCTGTGTCGGGTGGTGGCGGGTTTAATATTTATGCAATCTAAGGGGCCGTCCATAAATGACGTCACGCACATAGGGAGGGGGGNTCAGACATTTATGACGATGTGTGACGAGGGGGGTGGGGTTGAGAAATGTGACGTCACATCAAAATGCGCAACTTTAAATGAATATAGACAACACGTTCTACTTAATTAAATAGACTTTTAATACATTTTTCTCCTACAACATCAGAGTGCAGCGCAACATTAAATACGCACTACAATGACAATAGTTTAAAGCGATTTGAAGCATGTTTNATTTTGGGGGGGGGCAGAACTTTGTAACGTCATATTTGAGGGGGGTCTGACTTTTTGTGACGCCGTGTGACGAAGGGAAGGGGGGGTCAAAAATCGTCCACAATCGCGTGACGTCATTTATGGACGGCCCTAACCCAAAAAACCTATATTATCCAATAAGCTTTGTCTTCACAATCGCTGAACGCGGGACCACGACGCCAAGCAGTTCGCAACAAAACAGCACGATCTAACTTGCAATCTTCTATGTTTTAATGGCAAGGTTCTTAAATTGAGTACGGTTGTAAGAGCTTGCCTGTCACTCACAATTTAAAATATTTCGCTCTCTTAATAGATGTTCTAAATGAGCAAAGCTTAGGAAGAGGATGTCTGTTGAATTGTTTAGTGTTGCATGATTAACGTCTGTTTGGTGTGCAGAATGATGGTGTGTCGTGCATAGATGTCTTTAAAATATGTTTTGTTTTGTAAATACACGCTTTCATTTGCCTTAAGATAGTTTCTGATACTTTACATGAAGGGAGTCATATTCTTGGTTCTTTCGATAAAGGCACGTAGAAGGGAAATAATAAAATAATATTAATATAAAACAATATATTATTTTATAATTTCCCTTCTACGTGACTTTACCGAAAGAACCAAGAATATGAATCCCTGCAGTCGCGAAAGCTTTAAATCAAAATAAAGGGGAGTGTCTGGACTGAAAGGAGGCCACTGACTTCGGCTAAGCGGGACATTTCACGAGTGGATCGCAATTGACATCGTCCACTGTGTACTCTTTGGTTCTTTCGGTAAAGTCACGTATAAAGTAAATAAATTAAATAATATTTATCGTCCTCTCCTGCCTCTAGTCACGCGTCCACTCCTCTCTACTCTCCCAATCTTACTGACTGTCTATCTTAGTCCTCTGCAGCCTCCCATATCACCCCTTCTCTCATCTGGGGCACCACGGTGGCTATGATATGTTAATTACCTCGCCTGGTATGCAGGAGTCGTGGGTTCGATCCTGACCCTGACACCTGCTCTATATTTGGAGTTTACGTCTCTCTCTCTCTCTATCATCATCATCATCACGGTGGCTATGAGATGTTAATTACCTCGCCTGGTATGCAGGAGGTCGTGGGTTCGATCCTGACCCTGACACCTGCTCTATATTTAAAGTTTGCGTGTCTCTCTCCCCGTGGTCGCAAGATTTTTCTGTGGGTCCTCCGGTTTTCCCCTCCACATTTAGAAACAAGCGTTTAGAGTTCTAGATTTGAAGCTTTCGTGACTGCACGGATTCATATTCTTAGGTTTTTTCGGTAAAGTCACGTAGGTAAAACATCAAAATTAATAAAAAATAAAATTAAAATATTTTATTTTAATAAGCGTTTAGAGTATTTGACTGCTAGAAATCTCCACATGATGAACCACTTTGTTGGTCTATCATTTGTGACCAGGTCACTTCGGAACAAAGAGCTATCCAGTTCAGTGGGCCTTACCTGGTAAAATGAACATAGTTTAGTCTAGTGATAGGTTTTTATCCTTTCAACTGGTACAAAAACTGACACCTTTATACAAGGCAGTTGAAAGGGTAAAAACCTATCACTTTATTTTGCCATTGGTAAAGGAGGTCTCATAGTGTTTAGTCTAGTTTATAAATGTGTATTCCAGGGTCGATCGGCAGGCCGAGTGTGGTGGGGTAAAGTGTGGGTAGTTCTACCTCTTCAAAGACGTACTGGCCAGTGTAGAAGAGTAGACCAAAGCTCTATAGAGCTCTATGTAGTTGGACACCCTTCAGTCAGCAGTGGCGTGAGCAGGCAATTGCAGAGCTGCGCATTTACAAGCAAAGCTTAGCATTCTTTTCGATTTAAAGCTTTCGTGACTGCAGGGATTCATCTTCTTGGTTCTTTCGGTAAAGTCAAGTAAACATAATAAAATAATATAACATAATAAAATAATTTTATTATATTATTTTATTATGTTTTATTTTTATTATTTTATTACTTCCCTTCTACGTGACTTTACCGAAATAACCAAGAAGATGAATCCCTACAGTCACGAAAGCTTTAAATCGAAATACAATATCCGTATGTTTGGTTAAATCGCGTAAATATGAATGTGGCGTTAAAGCCGCAACTACGTGCATGTATAATGTACGCTGATTACCATATGAATAACCCAACCGGCAACGGATATCCATTGTAATTCATGTTTTCATTTCCCCCCCCCCCCCCCCCTTGGCACCTCACAAGATGTCATCACATCTATCCGTCTATTTAAGGAACAAAATAGAATTTCTCCACAAATCTCTCTGTCGCCTGACGAAGCTAGTTGTAATGGCTGGCGAAACGTCGTACTGGGATTGTAAATGTTGTGTACTTGCTGTACTAGTAACGAATTGGCAAGTTCTGTTTACGTTACAACCCTTACTAATTAGCTGTGTCGGGTGGTGGCGGGTTTAATATTTATGCAATCTAAGGGGCCGTCCATAAATGACGTCACGCACATAGGGAGGGGGGTCAGACATTTATGACGATGTGTGACGAGGGGGGTGGGGTTGAGAAATGTGACGTCACATCAAAATGCGCAACTTTAAATGAATATAGACAACACGTTCTACTTAATTAAATAGACTTTTTAATACATTTTTCTCCTACAACATCAGAGTGCAGCGCAACATTAAATACGCACTACAATGACAATAGTTTAAAGCGATTTGAAGCATGTTTTATTTTGGGGGGGGCAGAACTTTGTAACGTCATATTTGAGGGGGGTCTGACTTTTTGTGACGCCGTGTGACGAAGGGAAGGGGGGNTCAAAATCGTCCACAATCGCGTGACGTCATTTATGGACGCCCCTAACCCAAAAAACCTATATTATCCAATAAGCTTTGTCTTCACAATCGCTGAACGCGGGACCACGACGCCAAGCAGTTCGCAACAAAACAGCACGATCTAACTTGCAATCTTCTATGTTTTAATGGCAAGGTTCTTAAATTGAGTACGGTTGTAAGAGCTTGCCTGTCACTCACAATTTAAAACATTTCACTCTCTTAATAGATGTTCTAAATGAGCAAAGCTTAGGAAGAGGATGTCTGTTGAATTGTTTAGTGTTGCATGATTAACGTCTGTTTGGTGTGCAGAATGATGGTGTGTCGTGTATAGATGTCTTTAAAATATGTTTTGTTTTGTAAATACACGCTTTCATTTGCCTTAAGATAGTTTCTGATACTTTACATGAAGGGGAGTCATATTCTTGGTTCTTTCGATAAAGGCACGTAGAAGGGAAATAATAAAATAATATTAATATAAAACAATATGTTGGGGCCGCTGGTCCCCGGAGTCCTCCCTGCTCCGAGCCTATGGCAGGGGCTCCGCCGTGCGCCGACCCCTCGCTGCTCTGCGAGCAGCTGCTGCCGTCGCTGGGCTCATCGCCCGACGGCTCCCCTCCCTGGTCCGTCCCTCCGCGAGCTCGTGTGAGAGGCATAGCTCGCCGCACGCCCTCGTTCACCTGCAGACGCTGCGTTGTCTCTCCACGGATCACGCGCTATTAAACGGGGGTCGGGGCGAACGACGCTGCCCTCACACTGCGCGAGTCCCGGCGGCGACAGACGGAGCGGGACCTGCGGACGCACCGACCCCTTCACCCACACTACGAGCGCACACACCTGCACACACGCGACACCCACTCGTGCGCCGCTCTACGCAGCGCTCACTCACGTGGTGAACCACAGTGTACACACGCGCACCCACACGCTCACACTGCACGACAATATCACGCGAGACCACGCTTCGCTATTAATGATTTATTATCTGATACCTGGTAATTTAATGTTAAATCAGTGAGTCGACGAGGCTGGCCTACGCTGATACCTTTATACCTATTCCCGATTCATCTGCTATGATTCTAATTCACCTACTTACTCCTGCTGGATGCCCACGGCGGTTCGTTGATCCCGTGCTCGCAGCGTACCTCGATGCGTCTCACGGACGATCGGGTCGCTGGACTGGAGAGCGTCCTGTCGCCTGGCGCTGGAGAGAAGGGCGATTTCCCCTCTGCGCTCCTCTATTTATCCTCCCTACCTCAAAGGGGATGCTGCGCTGAACAATGGGCTCGCGCACCCCGAGCCCGCGCACGGCGGTTCCGGGCGCTGTTGATATGCTAATCAGTGAGCGGCGTTGGCGGCGTACATCCTAATTAACCCTTACCCTCCCTAACAATGGGGCCTGCGCGCTCAAGCGCAATTATCCCAACCCTCCATGACTATGCGCAACAGCCCCTGTGATCCCGCTATTCATGCTGTCCCGTGCCTCCCCTGCTTGCCCCGTCGACTCGTGGGGTGTGTGTGGGGGAAATGCGCCTCAACCGCGGTGGCCGAATGCCCCACGCCGCGACCACACCATATTAAGGCCGGCCGCAGCGCCGCGGTGCCACGTAGCACGGGGGGGGGGCATCCAATTCCCTGATCGCCAGAAACCGTGAGAATTAATCCCGATAAGGGTCTCTCGGATAAAAACCGGTCGGCCAGGCGACCTCCCCTCGGAGCTCTATGGGGGGGGGAAATGAGTGCGGGTGTGTTCATGTGAGGTGAGGTGAGGGGACGCGGGTCGGCTCCGTTGCTTGGTGGTGGCGAGGTCGGGGATTTGGTGCCTGCCGAACGGCTTCGTGGCAGCGGCATCACACAAGATGGATCATTACAGGCAAGGACATTTTGAATTAAAACTTTCATATGCTATGGTTCTTTCGGTAAAGTCACGTGGATAGAAACAAAAATACAAACAAAGCGATTGATAATATCACGACCTTTCGATCGCAACACGAGCGTATGACGCCCGTGTTGCGATCGAAGCGTCGTGATATTTTTCATCGCTTTTTTTTCTATCTACGTGACTTTACCGAAAGATACTCTTTGGTGTAAATGTTCTACCTACGTGAGGGTTGATATTAATGGTCATTACTAAGTGAAATGGTCATAAGGCTACGACGTGTAAGATTGCTCTGGGTAATCACACAGGCATGTGATGCAAGCATCAGCGTGCTATGATGAGGTGACTGAACCACAGAATGAGCGGCTCACAATCCCAAATTTGTGATTTCAAATCTAGGTTGGGGTTGACTCACCCATCATCCTACCGGGGTTGCTAAAATGAGTACCACCTTGTGGCTGAGTCGGCAGCGATTACCCAATGGAGAGACAGACTTGTCCCCAACTTAACGCCGCCTCAATGCTTAATTGAGCAGGGAAAACATTGGCTGTGACTAACTCTGCCGAATTGATTACACTTGCACAACTTGCAAGAGGCAATGACAGTACCTCGTATGAATGCTGGAGATGACTTTATACGATGTTTAACAACACTTTGTCTTACACTTTTTCACTGAAAGAATCCTCAAATACAGGCAATGACCCTATCAGAGATGGGTCCTGTAACCATAGGCAACATCGCCCCTGCCGGCAGATACATATTTAGGTTGTCCTATGGATGAGCTCGCCTCTGTCATAGGAACGTGGAATTTCCATTGGCTCAGGGTGGTGTTCACCTTGTCATGAGGGGGTCCCTTGGGCTAAAATAAACCTTACGCTCAGATAATTCGTTACATTATGTGTGCGATATAAATACATGTTTAATCTTTCACAACTATCGACATATGCCTTCAACTAATGTTTTTATCGCGTATTTCACCGTCTACAAATATCTAAATATGACAAAACCAAAGTGAAATCATCACAGTGTCAGCATGTTTATATTTACATGTCACGCCTTCATTTTACTTCATTTCAAGTACAACATTTTGATGGCTCAAAACATGTTCTTACATTTGAACACACGATTTGAAGATGGATGTATCCCTTCAACTGCATTGTCCCATAGTTGCATTTGGATTAATGTCTTATTTATAGCAGCTCATCTCAAAATCCCCGTGGGCATGTTTACTCTATATAATTAATCTGCTTTTTACACTCACCCACCCACTCACCCACTCACTCACCACTCACACACCACCACCACTCACTCACTCACCACTACCACCACCCACCCCCACCACTCACCACCACCACCACTCACTCACCACCACCCACTCACCACCACCACTCACTCACCCACCCACTCACCCACCCACCACCCAATCTACTTTTTACATGTAATTATCAATGTAAACACAGGTGTATAGTATGAATATGTACAAGATGCATCGCAGTAGTAATGATGGCTCCTACAATACTGTACTTCGTGAAGGTGACGAAAGTATATTTTTTATTGGTATGACAACAAATATTTTTGATAGATTTGAAGTTTTTGTGACTACAAGGATCAATACTTTTTGGTTCTTTCAGTAAAGTCACGTGGGTGAAAATAAAAAATATAATAAAATAACAAAAATTAAATTAATAAGAATAAAATGAAATAATATTGAGTAATTTCCCTTTTTATTTTATTTTAAATATTTTGATTATCCATACTCTTTGGTTCTTTCGGTAAAGTCACGTAGGTGAAAAGAAAAATACTAATAATTAAATTAATAAAAATTACATGTAGTTATTTTATTTTATTAAAGAAAAAAAATTAATACAAATAAAATGTAGTTATTTTTATTTTATTTTATTAATTTAATATTTCTTATTATTTTTATTTCCACCTACGTGACTTTACCGAAAGAACCAAGAAGATGAATCCCTGCAGTCATGAAAGCTTTAAATCGAAATTATGCGTACTTGTGTTCACACATCTACATGCGGATAAGAGGAGCTCACGTGCACGTCGCTATGTATGAGTTCCCTAACACTGAAACGGAATTCTTGCTTTGCAAGCACAATGCAAGAACAATGTGATATTTGCTGTTGTCGTTACAGTGTTCACGACGGTGTGGAGTCAATGTGTAGTAGAGTTAACTACTCGATGTTCACAAACTGGGAGAGCAAATCGTTGACAAGGTGTTCCCGCTCAAACTAACGGTCAGGGTCTCACAAGCTGTGAGAGCTGACCGTAAACAAGGTTTTCCCGCGCGACCTAACGGTCAGGGTCAGATAGGGTGAATTCGGATCCTAAAGCAGATTGGGAACGACCAATCACAGGGTTCCACAAGGTGGCCGGGGATTGGACAACCCGGCCACGAACAAGTATAAAGCCAGAGCGCTCAGAGCTCTCGGGAGTTCGACTACACGAAGACCCAAGACGGCGGAAGAAGCCTAGGACCCTGGACCAAGCCCTCCAGCCCTTGTCAGGGCTAGGGTTCAGAGTAACCAGTGGTCGGGGAGACATCTCCCTAGGTCCAGTCAGAGGACATTGAAAGAGCGGGATATTAAGTAGCCTGTAGGGTGCGGAGGCTTGTACGTTCTGAGTGTAACGGGTGAGGGGACCGTATACCCCTCAGTGCATAGGGACTGTGTTCATAAAACGAATAAAAGTGTGTGCTACAAAAGACGTTAAAGAGTCCGTCTGTACAACACTACAGAAGCAATTGCTGTTAACGAGCACCTATGAAGGCCGCCACGGCACACCACGCCCGGCCACCTTTGTCTCCCCAGTGGCGACGTTCACACATCGCACAAGGTACTACATTTGAGGCTGAGTCGACCTAGGGGAGGCCCAGGAAAGCTTCAGATAATCAACAAGATGAAAACGAACTCGCGTGAATGGTACTCATAGGAGGAACTTTATGTAACTTGGTCATTTTAACACGTGGCAGGATTCGTGATCAATACTCGGTTAAATCACATGTGTAGTATTGCAGTGGTGGGACAAAGTCATTGTTATGCAAGTCACAAGTAAGTCTCAAGTCTTTGCTCTCGAGTCCCGAGTCAAGTCGAGTCAAAGATGAGGCAAGTCCCAAGTCGAGTCAGAAGTCAAAGCCTGCAAGTCTCAAGTCGAGTCCAAAGTCCTACCATTTTTGTTTCGAGTCATTTCAAGTCCTCTTACCACAGAAATAAAATTTATACAAATCATGTATGTCTGTAAGATTTGTATTTATTTAAACCTCTTTTTATACAATAACATTAATCAAACACAGTAAAAAACAGAAAATTTAATTTTCACAAAAAATGCTCTTATTTCAACAGCATATTGCACTAGAACAATGCACAGCAGCTTCAGTCCTGTATTGCATTGACCTCATATTGCAAAACAGTTTAACTTTCAAATAGACATGGGTTCTTTTAGCCTAAACTTTTTTAAACATGTCATCAAAATCCTCACTCCTCAAAATTATCACTTCTGAAAAACTGGACCAACCTGATAATATAATTGGAATGCCTCCATAGAGACTGGTGTGTATGAGAGAGAGAGAGCTGTGTGGACAGGTGATGAGCAGAGAGTGTGCGCATGCGTGCTGTGGACAGGTGGAGGGAGGCCCCTACACTGCATTGCATTTGCAAAAGATCAAATTGGACAAAAGTCTGTCAGTCATTTGTGCACGATGGGGACGCAGAATGATGCCACCATGGCTGAAAACTCGCTCCACTGGAGCACTAGAAGCAGGCACTGCCAAGACTCGGATGGCTACTTGAAAGAGTGAAGGAAGAGTCTTACTGTTCAGTGCCCAGAACAAAAGGGCATTCTGTCCTGCCATGTCAATGTAGTGACTTAGCTGTACTGCTGGTGGGGTCCCAACATCCCTTTTCTGCCTCTTATGGTATGCAGCAAACAGCCCTTCTCCTTCCATGTCCTCTAGTTCTTCTTCAGCAGGCACAGGCACAGGTTGCTCCGTCTCTGCAGCATCTTTCAGGATCAATTCTAAAAACGTGTCACAACAGCAGAAACAAAAGAGCTCTTATTACCATTACTGATGTTGATGATACTGTGCAAGACTGAAAATTGTTATTATTGTTAAAGTCAGATTAATATCACATTAGATCCTAGATCAGATTAAGATCAAATTATTTTACGTTGCATTTAAGTTGCATTGCAAGTCAATAAGATTTACCTTTAACTCGTTGTGCCACCTCTGCCTTGATGTCACGGTTGACCAGCACATGGGGCTCAATCCACAGCAGACAAAAGGCTGGATCCAAGGCAGCTGCTTTCAGGTAGACTGTCTGAAAAGGGGGCAGTGATCCCTTCTTGAGACTGGGCCATTTTCACATTAATGAAGATCCCAAGAAATTATTTTTCCAGGGATGCCTGCAGACCTCTGACCAGGCCGCTCAGGAAACGAACTTGAGGCTTCAGCTTTCAAGATGGTGATTGAGGGACAAGACGGATGAACAACTGCACTGATTGTAATGACTTTCTCCCCCTGTGTCAAATCAGTTGCTTCTCCGAACGGTTTCAAGATGTCCACCAACTCCTTCAGCAGATTCCACTCTCGTAGTGTGAATGACAGTTCTTTATGCCCGGCCTTCTCAAGAACTGCGCAGAGCTTTTGCTGATCACAATGAAGGACTGCTTTCACCTGCCGCAGTGTAGAATTCCACCTCGTGCTCACTGCAGCAGGGATGCCTCTGTGCTCCCCAAATTCACCATCGAATATGTCTTTAAACGTTGTGCTTGTGTGGAGCAGGGAGCTAAGTTTTGATAACTTGGAGAGAGAAGGACATGCCGCTTTTGTTTCTTTCAAACCGTCTCCCACCACCAGCTGCAATGTGTGCAAAACACTGCAGGCGCTGTTTCTTTGCCATAGCAGCATCGACGGTTTGCTGGTCTTCTAGGGTTAAGTCATGCCATAGCTCAGGATCATCAAGATTATCTCCAGCATCATCTTCCTCCTGTTCGCTGGGAAGCAGACCGTAAATGCCTTGCGCATGTTAGCAGCATTGTCACTAATGATATAGTCCAATTTAGCTTTGATGTTGTATTCATCACATATTGCCTCAAATTGGTCACAGATGCGCTCCGCTGTGTGAGAGCCTTTGAAGCGGTTGCAGGCCAAGAGATTTGTCTTTAGCTGTACCCTCTCTGCATCTCTCTCCATCCAGTGCACAGTGACACCAAGGAATCCCTCATCTTTCGATCAGACCAAATGTCCACAGTGACTGAAACATGGTCAGTGTTGCTCAATTGAGTTTTTAACTTTGAACGTCTCTCCTCAGCAAGGCTCTCTGTTTTTGTGGTCAGCGTTCGGCGACAGACTGGGGTATACTTGCTGTCCAGCACAGCCAGAAAGTGACGAAAGCTCTTATTTTCCACAATAGATAGAGGAAAATTGCAATCAATAATCAAGTCAGACAGTATCGCATTGGAGATGCCTTCTGCTGTGGGTGGCTCATGCTGTAACGCCCTACACGAGTGTCCAGGAATTGTGAGATTGAAGGCTGTTGTGGTTCATCTACGATGCTTTTGTTCATCTGGTATTCTTCATACCTGTAACAGAAAAGAATATGAAACAGATGTCAGAAAATCCCTTATAGCCACACGTTGTATTTGAAACTACTCTTTACTCATCAATGTTGTTGTGTTAATATTCATTGTCTATTGTACACTACGGTATACGATAATACATTTCAGTTTCAGTGTATGCAATATTAAGAATCTTTTCACTGCTTCAAAAGTCATAAGAAAGCCCTTTCCCTCAAGAAACTGAAGTCATATGCTTTATAGCAGTGGTTTTCAAAGTGGGGACGGGGACCCCTGGGTGCCGCGAGGGGTGCTAGGGGGCCATGGCAAGTTGGCATGAAAAGTATAGCAAAACAAAATAATTGAATAAATTCAATAAGTAAAATAAACCAAATTAAACCAAAAATAAGCTAAACAATATCCCCATTAGTTAAGAACTGCACTATAATAATCTATTGCATCTCTGAACATTACTACTATAATCATTATTTTATTATATACTGTATATATCCCAGTGGTGCGCTGCCTCACAGACCTAGACTACGGTAGCACGCTATGTCCATGCGCTGCCTGCTGTTTGGGCATGATATGAAAAGGGAAGGCTAATGGTGGATCTTCTGTGACTGTGTCATTTTCCTCTTTATAGTGTATATGTCTTACTATGTTTCCTGTTGTACTTGGATGGGTTTAGGGATGCACCAACTCCATCGAGTTGTGAAAGGAGGTGCACAGAAAAAAGAGTGTGGCACGGCCCATGTCAGGGGGCCTTGGCTGGAATCTACTGGTATATGGGGGCCTTGTCATGGTAAAGTTTGGGAACCCCTGCTTTATAGTTCACTCTCTCCTGCACACCAGATTCCATGGTGCCTTGCTGCATCACACAGCAATTGCAGGTCTACTGCTGCCTCATTCATTGTTTAATTGTGATAGTTTATGTCTTCAGCGACAGTTCAGCTTAGTTGTGATTAACCAAAATTACATAAACGACCTCAATGAGGCAGCACACCAGCCACTCTGAAACTGAACGATTGAAAGAGTAAAACTGGAAGGCCTGTTTTTGTTCATGTGTGTTGGAGAGACTGAGATATACATTTGTGTTTATCCGTCTAGCAGCAAGGTAGAAATGATACTTTAAAACGGACGTTGACATGATGTTGAAGAGGTTTTCCATCTGAGTGTGCTACACTCATGTACCTCATATAATCGGGGTTCAAAAATCCCTATTTTTGTAAGCATTAACCAGCAAGGGAGACGTGCGTTTACTGTCTCGTTGATACAGTAAATATGCAGCAGCTAGTAAGTTACGGTACATCCGATAAGGTGCTTAGCATTCGTTCAAAACTTACCTTTATTTGTGCAACTTCAGGTGTCGAACAAAGTTAGACGTTGTGGCAGCACCGTCTGTAATCTTCGACCCGCATGTTTTGCAAATTGCAACTCGTTTTTTGTCGACTACATCGTAATTTTTATAGCCAAACGAAACTATCTTCGGTATCATTTTGCCAACTGGCGCGTTGTTGCTTGTTGCGCTTCATTGGTTGTCTTGCAATGTGCCTGCTTAGATGCTGTCCAATCAAAACAACGTGGGACTACAGTGATTGGATGTCGTGCAGGCAGCGCGCGTGCTCTCTGCATGCATACAAGTGGTGCACATTTTTTTCACAGATGCAGATAAACTGAGAGCGGCGCGGCAGTGTGAACATTTTTTCCCCAGTTTTCATGGGAAGTAGCAAGTCTTCTCGAGTCAAAAGGCGCAAGTCCAAGTGAAGTCACGAGTCATTGATGTTAAAGTCCAAGTCGAGTTGCAAGTCTTTGTACATTTTGTCGAGTCTGAAGTCATCAAATTCATGACTCGAGTCTGACTCGAGTCCAAGTCACATGACTCGAGTCCACACCTCTGCAATTTAATAAGTGACTCTTTCCGAAAAGCCTAAGAGTATGAATCATTGCAGTCACGAAAGCTTCAAATCTACAATTTAATAAGCGACTTTACCGAAAAAAGCCTAAGAGCATGAATCATTGCAGTCCGAAAGCTTCAAATCTACAATTTAATAAATGACTTTGACCGAAAAAGCCTAAGAGTATGAATCATTGCAGTCACGAAAGCTTCACATCTAGAATTTAATAAGTGACTTTTCCGAAGAAGCCTAAGAGTATGAATCATTGCAGTCACGAAAGCTTAAAATCTAGAATTTAATAAGCGACTTTGCCGAAAAAAGCCTAAGAGTATGAATCATTGCAGTCACGAAAGCTTCACATCTACAATTTAATAAGTGACTCTTTCCGAAAAAGCCTAAGAGTATGAATCATTGCAGTCACGAAAGCTTCAAATCTGGAACTCATCATGGATGTGGCTGAACGTCACCGTGTAGGAGCCCAGAGCGTGACACCTTCACGCGCTGGGCGAGTAGCGCATACTAAAATAATTATTTTATTATGTTTTATTTTTATTACGTAGAATGGAAATAATAAAATAATCAAAATAAAACATAATAAAAGAATTATTTTATTTTGCTTTGCTTTATTTTTATTACGTAGAATGCAAATAATAAAATGAGCAAAATAAAACGTAATAAAGTAATTATTTTATTATGCTTTATTTTTATTACGTAGAATGGAAATAATAAAATAATCAAAATACCACATAATAAAATAATTATTTTATTATACATACTAAAATAATTCTTTTATTATGTTTTATTTTTATAACGTAGAATGGAAATAATAAAATAATCAAAATAACACATAATAAAATAATCATTTTATTATACGTAATATAATAATTATTTTATTATGTTTTATTTTATTACGTAGAATGGAAATAATAAAATAATCCAAATAAAACATGATAAAATAATTATTGTATCATGCGAGCTCTCAGCTGGCGCCTCTCGCGTTCTCACGAGCGCCGCCTGCCGCCCAGAGGCGGGAGTCTTCACGCGCAGCGAGCAACTCGCGCCGCACTTTTACATCAACAAACATGCGGGTTTATTAAACTGCAAATCTTAATCAAAAATCGAGGGCGACAAGACATCAAGCTGGTTCACCAATGTGAACATGTCACCAACAATAACGCTGGCGCGTTACATTTAAAATTTTATTTTTAAAAAATATTCCCCGTGGAGGATGCGGGTATCGATCCGGCGACCTAAACATGGGAGACTTCAACATTAAGTGGCGTGAGCACGCGACCAGGTACGCTGATGTCTCTGTAGCATCGAGAGGTTCCTAGTGTCGTTGGTAGCGTGCAAGCTGTGTGTGTTAGCGAGCTCTGTGTTGTTAGTAAGACATTTCACACAGCAACATCGAGGTCAAGATGATTCAGCAATGTGAAAATGTCACGAACAATAACGCTGGGGCGTGACGTTTAAAATTTGATTTAAAAAAAAATATTCCCCGTGGAGGATGCGGGGATCGATCCGACGACATAAACAACGCAGCGAGCAATGCAAGTTGTTGGGCGCTCTCGCTACCAGCTACAGCGAACTCTCCCTCACAGCGAGCGGGTCCCAGTGTAGCTACGAGCGGGTCCAGTGTAGCTACTCGCGTGCAGGTTGTGTGTGTTAGTGAGCTCTGTGTTGTTAGCAAGACATTCACACCGTATATCCTTGTACTGGACGTCCATTTGAGATGTGTAGCACAATGTCCCATCCCCATCGGAGCCTTTTTATTAATCGGGGTGCCCGCCTTTGAATCATCAATAGAACCCGTACCTCTCTCTCCCTCTTAATCTTCAAATAATAAAATGAACATTATAGATGTTTTACACATCCTCTCATCGTCAAGCGGGGTCTGTGGTGTAATGGTTAACGCGGGTTCGATTCCTGAGTTCGATTCCTGCCAGGCTGCCAGGCTCGATGTATAATTTTGTTTATAAATATTTGTTATAAGTAGAGGACGTGGGGAGCGTCTTCTCGAGTCCCTTATCAGCGTCACCCTCTCAGCAGGGCGCCTCCTTTGAACCATCGCTGCTGTTGTGCTCATTCTGGAGGTCGATATGGTGCTGCTGACATCCGACAGCGCCACCTCCTGCACTCACAGATAAGGACACCCACAGACACAGAACCAGAGACAACAACAAGCGCCACTAAGTGGCGGTGACGTCACCACGGCGCTTGTACCAGGCTATGTGCGCCTTGAGGCCACGTGAAGTGAAACCACAAAGGACACACGTCCATAGACACACACGGCCACACATTTGCACACTGCACGTTTGATGTTACACCAAAAAAATTGTATTTCTGACATTGTACTGAAAAACTGTATAATGCTAATTTAATGTTTTATAAAAAAANCTAAAAGTGTCACCCATTGGAGAGTGAACCTGTACTATGGACATTTCTTTGAAGAGGTATTCAGTACAAATTGACTGTTGCTTGTTGCTGTATATTTGGACCCGAGTGGGATAAATACCCCCCTTGGCTAAACAATATTTTCACGCCTTAAGATGCAGAGACACGCACGGTCAGGATGGAGGGCGACGCCGTGGGTTCCTCAGCATCCGTCAACGTCTCTCAGGGTCGCACCGCCCGGAGTCAGGAAGCCCCAAACTCGCGAACAGGTGGCACTGCTCATTTAAAAAAAAAATCTTAAATTTTATTAATAAAGTAAAAAAAGATTGTACATACACAATCACCAGGGGCAGCAGGGGCTGCCGTTCGAGGCCCTGGATTTTGAGTGGTCCACAGAACATCTCCCGCTTTATACCAGTTGACAATTCTGTCGCACGAGGATATACCCAGGAGGGCAGCGGAGGCCAATACGTGGATCCCACATCCGTTCGCTCGCTCGCCCACACACAGACAGACACACAGACCCCAGATCTGTTCGCTGTTTATATTATATATATGCACGACAGACAACCAATCCCTAGTGGGCAGTGTGGAACATATTGTTCCTACCTGTGTAGAGGTGTTACGGAGGGCTTAACACACTGGGCGTGGTTATGCCCGTACGCCAAGAGATGCTTACAACGACGTCCGCTCCGTTCAGCCTGGGGGCTGACACGGAGCTGGGATCCCCCACGGCCCCACCCCTCAGTGGGGAGTTGCTATACAAGGCGGTGAGCCGGAGGGCTCGGGTTCAGTGTTCAGCCTTAACCAGAGAAGCAAGAAGACCGGCTAGATAGGCCCTGGGACTCCCTGGATCGCTGAGAGCCCAGAGCCGATGTTTTTGTAAGAGCCGGTCTGGGGACTCAGGGTGCCGTAATCCCAGCTTAACCAGAGCTGGGTTAGCTAGCCTCCCTAGCCCTGTAGTGGAGGACCTAGGAGTAGGCTAGCCGTGACAGAGATTGTGTGATCTCCCTGTTAGACGGGTGAAGGGGCCGATACCCCTTCCAGTGTTGTATATCTCGGCTTGTAATATACAACTGTGGTTAATAAATAAGTGTGCATCCGACTACGTCGTCCAAGTCTCCTTGAACCTACTACACATACGTAGTAGCCACGGAGAGAAAGACACGGAGAGAGAGAGACACGGAGAGAGAGAACACAGAGAGAGAGACACGGAGAGAGACAGAGAGAGAGAGAGAGACACGGAGAGAGAGAGACACAGAGAGAGAGAGAGNCGAAGAGTGAGAGATGACAGCATTGATTGAGTTTCACGGTTTTTTCCAAAAACATTTATTGGAAGAAGGCACCTAGGCACAGGTAAAACAGATAAAAATGTCACAGGTAAAACTGATAAAGGAAGAAAAATGGCACGAGTGATAATTCTGGAGAGAAAGAAGGCACAATGAAACAGGTTCGGGGTTTGGGATGAATCAACTCTTTATTCATATCTGTATACAACCGTCAGTACAGTACTTATAACTGTTAGCACACCACTTTTAACTGTTAGTAGAGTCCTGTTTCATCGTGAAATGTTTGTGTCCCGGTGTCCACGTGTGCCATTTGTTCCCGTGCCATGTTTACCAAAGTCGGCTACTTACCCTCGCCTCGGTGTCTCCGCACACGACATCGAAGCTGACAACTCTCGTCCAGCACGAGAGACCCTGGGCTCGACGCGAGCGCTGTTGCCAAATCGCTTCGAGTCTCGCGCTCGGCCCAGACCACAACTGCGCGTTCACGTTCCATTCCTTCTCCGTGCCCACGCAGCGGAGGCCCCTCTGGCTATTGCCAGTTGCCCGCGGGTGGGCGAGGCGCAGCGCGTGCAAGATGTCACGCCTCTGTCCCGCTCATGTTCAGTGTCTGTTCGGGAAATCGAACTCGGCTCTCCGGGTCCAGAACGCAAATGCGCTGAAACCGCGGCGCCACCGCTCCACCGGGCGAGCGTCAATGACGCCCGAACACTTGAAACAGGTGTCTGTGTAGAGCGGTCTCCATCGTGGAGAGGAGCGTGGTACGGGTGCGGGTATCCATTTGCGACCCTGGTGCGGCCGGGTACGGGTAAGGAATCAAAACCCGTTTGCGTACGTCAACAGCCCGGACAGGTGAGAGCCTCAACAGGTGCACATCGAGCTGCCGATTGAAGGTGGATTGTGCTTGGCTATCAGAATTGTAATATTATAAACACTGGCGGGATTCTACGAGCTGTAAGCTCTCTCTTGGTAGCTATTGGGGCACGTCAGAAAGTGACAACAACAACAATATCAAACACGTTGGAGTGCAAACCACAGGAACGGTAAACGAATCACTTTAAAAAAACGATACACGTAAAAAGAAACAATGTATCTTACCAAGTAAGGCCCACTGGGCTATAGCTTCATTTTCAGAAGCGACGGGCTACAAATGAAAGCTCAACAAAGTGGCTTGTCATGTGGAACTTGATATATGTTCCACTGCCATCACAGTATCACAACAACAACAAAACAATACGGTATCTGGATATATTCCGCACCTTAAGCTGCCTTCGCAGTTTAACAAATAAAAATCCGTGTTTTTTTCCTCCCCACTTATAACAAAAAAGGATTGCAAAATATCGCGTGTACGTTAATCGTTTCAGTTGTTTCTGGTAACGCAGATAGCAATGCGACAGAGTCTTGTAGAAGCTGTCGGAGTGAATTGACGTTCACGAGGGTCGTTGTCATAACATCCCAAATTTGACCATTTATGAACAAGTGATACGTTGTAGTAGTAGGTTTTTACCCTTTTAAACTGGTACAAAACTGACACCTTTATCAGGCATCATGTTTGCAATAACCACAACTTCAAGGACAGTGCATATTATTATCATTATCAGAGTTGCTTCTTTTTGTTTGCTTTTTTGACTACTTGTGTTGTGGTTATTGCAAAATGATGCCTTGAATAAAGGTGTCAGTTTTGTACCAGTTTAAAAGGGTAAAACTACTACTATATTTTGCCACGGTAAAAGAGATCTCAAAGTGCTACGTTGTAAAAACAAGCATCCCTTAGGAACTTGTACAACATAAACCTCTTCCAGTAACATCCGGCTTGTCATAACATCACGGCGGAACTGGTCCCAACACGTACTCGATAAACGCAAAGCCATTCACAATAACCGTGACGCCGTTCTTACTTTAGGATCTCAGCACAATAATAAGAAGGCAAAAAGAGGCGTTCAAAGTTTATCAAGATATGTGTGTTGTTGTTTGCTTGTTGCGTGTGTGGCAGAGCTAGAGACCGCACAAGACAAAGTCGTTGAACGACACACACAAAGGGCTCGCCGCTAAAACGAATCCATCACCAGGTGTGGTTTTCACCACACCTGATGATTATTATTTTGATGATCGAACTTTCCCGGAGGAGCTGTAACAGTTAAAAACGATACGGACCAATGGCTCAACGTGATTGTGAAGGCTCGTGAAACACACGGGATCACGCGCGTGAGATATCGATGGCTTTGTGAACCCCCCCCACACAGCAGTCAGCGCACTGTGCCGCGTGTCCGACGACCCGAGTCAGATCCCTGGTCACGGATAGCGTCAGTGGCGAGTGGTGTCCGAACAGGACCTGGGAATTCACCGTTTACCAACACGAACCGACCGGCACCTGCACCAGCCACCACCGCCGATGTCCATCGGCTCGGTCCCCGCGGCACCGGCGCGATGCCGCGGATCTCGGACAGATGCGGCACCAATCGCGGCGGCAATCGAACGCCGACGAGCCGCCCGCACCTCCTCCCGTTCCGTTAGTCGGCGTCCACCGCCCGACACGTCCGGCTCGGAGCCGGCACCTTCCCCGCCGGCGCCCCGGCGCGCCCGGCAAGCGGAAGCGCTGCCGCATGAGCTCCACGCCCTCGCGCAGCCGGTGCCCCTTGGGCGACGACGACGAGCCGCGTTCCCCGGGTGCCGTCGGTGTCGGAGGAGGCGCCGCGCCGTCGTCCCGTGCCGCCCNGCAGGTCCGCCGACTTGTGCAGGGAGCCGGCCCAGCTGCCGTGGCCGAGCTTGCAGATGCGCGCCTCCCGCTGCTGGTACCGGGGCCCGCCCAGCTCGCCCGGCCGCCAGCCCAGGGCGCCGGCCGTCGGCTCGGCCGCCGCGCTCCACCGGCCGGCGCCGCGCTGCGGGCGCAGGTCCGTGAGACGGAGGTCAGGGCGCGGCGCCGGAACTCGTGCTCCCCGTTGGTGGACTGCTGCTGCTGCTGCAGGTTTGGCGATTTCCCGCGACGATGCGGCGCCGGGATGGACGTGGGGGCCAGACGCTCTCCACCGCCGCTCGGCATCGTCACCGCCGTCATGGCCGCCGTCGTCATCGTCGTCGTGGTGGCGGCGCGAGGTGTCATAGTGAGCGATGGACGCGGGCCGCACCAGCGCGGGCAGCGCGCCGCCGCCGCCACCGCCGAGCCACCGCGCCGCCCGCCCGCCGCCGACACCGTACGCCTGGCCGCCGGGACGGGCACCGCTGGCTCATACCGCACGCTCAGGTTGGCGCGGGCAGCCTCCGCCTTCCTCTCGCGCCTTTGCAGCAGCGCGGCGATGTAGGCGGTCGCCTTGTCGGCGCCGAGTGGCGCCGCTACGGTCGTGGTCACCTCGTCGTCCGCGCCGGCGTCGTCGTGGCGACGGTGGCGGCGGGCGCCGTCGCTCGTCGGAGGAGGTTTTCCGTTGGGCGACGCGGCGGCGCCGGTGGCGTCGCGGTCGTCGCCGGCGCCTCGCCGGTGCAGGAATGCGGAGCTCTGCATGGCGACGGCGTGCAGCGGGCTCGGGTAGCGGTACACCTCGGAGCCGTCCCGCGAGCGCAGGTCGCGGTGGAAACGCGGTCGGGGTCACAACCCGGGGCGGAGGTCACGGGGTCGGCGAGCCCGACCGGGGACGTCCGCGCGTCTGAGCCGCCGCCGAGGTCGTCTGCGGAACGAGAGGAAGGAAGATGAGACGCGGAACGCGGACGAGGTGGAGCCGCGCCGGTTGTCTGTGCGGTGGTGGTGGTGTGATGGTGGTGGCGGCGTGTGGTGGTGGTGGTGGCGGCGAGATGATCACGAGCCACTTCTGAGACCACTTCAAGTGGTCTCCGGTCCGAAGGATCGAAGAACTCACACGACAACTGAGGCCTACGTGGCCCGGCTTTCGGTGGTCGCGAGCCCCAGGGCTTGAGAAGGCGACGGTGATTACGTCAATAAACAAATAAACATTCGGCGTCTTCGGTGATGGTGGACTGGGACTAACATCGGCCCGGCCATTCGTAAACACACCGGGCCAAATTCGGGATACGGGCAGTTATTTAAGTTTATGATAATAGTTTTTTTACCCTTCTATCTGGCAACAAAACTGACACCTTTTTCACAAGGAGTCATGTTGCATAACAACAATACCTGCAGTCGTAATGCAAACAAAGAACATACCTCTGATAATGTATGCACTGTACCTTTTATCTGACAAGTTTTGTTGCCACATAAAAGGGTAAAAAAACAATTATCATATTTTTCTACTGGCAAATGAGGTCCCAATGGCATTTAAGTTGAGTTCAATAGTGTGTGTGACAAACTGTGCGGCACTCGTAGCTCGCCGTTGTGACGTGGCGACGCGCGATCTAGTTGGCCCATCGTGAGCTGGATCCAAAAAACACAAACTGGGCCAGTGAGAAAAATCTTTGGGGCTGCCGAACATACGGGAGGCGTCATGGCGACTGAGAGCGCAAAACAGCAACGAAGGGCACACATCTTCTTGGTTCTTTGGTAAAGTCACGTAGAAGGAAGTAATAAAATAATAAAAATAAAACATAATCAAATAATTCACGACGTTTCGGCCACAACGCAAGTATCCGTCCTCAGGTGAAGACCAGGTCTGTCGAGAAGACAGAGTCTGTTTCTTCACCTGAGGACGGCTGCTTGCGTTGTGGCCGAAATGTCGTGAGAATTGTTTTATTATGTTTTATTTTTATTATTTTATATTTCCCTTCTACGTGACTTTACCGAGAGAACCAAGAAGATGAGTCCCTGCAGTCACGAAAAAAGCTTTAAATCGAAAACCGCAGGGCACACAGACGCTCAGCTCAGCCCACGTCAACGCCCCGCGCTCGGCGCTCACCGGACTTGTCTCTGCTGCTGTCCACGTGCAGCTCGCTCAGAGGCCGCTCCACAGCGCACCGCTTGCCCACTCCACACTGCGGGGAGGCGGGACGCGCACACACGCACACACGCGNACACACACACGCGCACACACACACACGCACGCACACACGCGCACACACGCACACACACACACACACACGCACACACACATGCGCACACGCACACACACACACGCGCGCGCACACACACACACGTGCACACGCACGCACGCACACACGCACACACACGCGCACACACGCACACACACGCACACACGCACGCGCACACACGCACACACACACGCACACACGCGCACGCACACACACGCACACACGCACACACACGCACACGCCACACACGCACACACANGCACACACGCACACACACACACGCGCACACACACACGCACACACACACATGCACACACACGCACACACACGGACGGGCACACGCAGACACGGACGGGCGGGCGGACAGCTGCTGGGTTAATTCCATACCTGGTGGTGGCAGCTAACACGCGAAGTCAGAAGGGTCAAGTTTTAAACTTTTCTGTACCAAGCGCTGTTTGCCGGCAAACACAACCGGATAAAGATCCCCCCCCTCCCCGTGTAGCCTGTCGGGTGCAAGTGCTGTTGGCGAGCACCTATGAAGGCCGACACGGCACACGAGGGGTGGCCAGCGCCACGTCCGGCCGGCCACCTTTGTGTCTCCGAGACCGAGGTTAAACACAGCCCGAACAGGTACCCATTTAAGGCTGAGTCGACCTAGGGGAGGCCCAGGACCACCGCTCCGAGGAGGAATCACGAAGCCTCTCACCCCGCGTGGAGCGTCAGGCCCCGTTGCATTAGAATAGCGTAGCAGCCGCCATTCTTCCATCATTAATTGTAATAAAGATGCAAGTTAATTCATTGCTTTTTCATTTATTTGATTTCGATTTAAACCTTTCGTGACTGCAGGATTCATATTCTTGGTTCTTTCGGTAAAGTCACGTAGAAGGGAAATCATCACCTAATGATGATTGCTTGTATTGCAGTCGAAACGTCGTGAGAATTTTTATTGTTTTATATTTATATTATTTTATTTTTCCCTTCTACGTGACTTTACCGAAAGAACCAAGAATATTATTTGATTTCATTTAACATTTTTATTTGTTTTACCAGGTAAGCCTCTTTGACAGAAACGACCTGGCCACAACTGATAGCTCGACGCAGTCGCCTCTCCATCACGTGCAAATGTAGCGGCGAGGCAAATCCGCTAAAGGCGTGCTCCTAAATGTGGAGGGAAAAAAACAGAGGACGCGGAGATAAATCCACGCGACCACGTAAACTCCAAATACGCAGCATATATTTACGCAATCTAACCCCCCAAAAAAACCTGTATTATGGATGATATTGGGTCGCGAAAGCCTGCCACGTGTTAAGCCGACTTAAGCCGTGGTTCCGTTTAATTTCGTCGCGGTCCGCACCTCCGATGAACACGGTTGGCCACGTAGGTTGCTAAATTAACGATACAAGCCGCAAATAGTCCCAGCGTGGCCACGCGACCCAAGCTACGGACCGCAGAGTAAACCCACAGAGACACACGGTGGCAGGCAGAGTCTCGTATACAGAGATGCACAGAGACTCGTCGAGATAAATACACACGGAGATGTCTTCAAGAGAAGCCACAGCGTTGAGGTTGTAGCCACGCGACCCAAGCTACGGACCGCAGAATTAAGCCACAGAGACACACGGTGGCAGGCAGAGTCTCGTATACAGAGATGCACAGAGACTCGTCGAGATAAATACACACGGAGATGTCTTCAAGAGAAGCCACAGCGTTGAGGTTGTAGCCACGCGACCCAAGCTACGGACCGCAGAGTAACCATAGAGACACACGGTGGCAGGCAGAGTCTCGTATACAGAGATGCACAGAGACTCGTCGAGATAAATACACACGGAGATGTCTTCAAGAGAAGCCACAGCGTTGAGGTTGTAGCCACGCGACCCAAGCTACGGACCGCAGAGTAACCCACAGAGACACACGGTGGCAGGCAGAGTCTCGTATACAGAGATGCACAGAGACTCGTCGAGATAAATACACACGGAGATGTCTTCAAGAGAAGCCACAGCGTTGAGGTTGTAGCCACGCGACCCAAGCTACGGACCGCAGAGTAAACCCACAGAGACACACGGTGGCAGGCAGAGTCTCGTATACAGAGATGCACAGAGACTCGTCGAGATAAATACACACGGAGATGTCTTCAAGAGAAGCCACAGCGTTGAGGTTGTAGCCACGCGACCCAAGCTACGGACCGCAGAGTAAACCTACTGCGCTCCTTCAACGCAGGAGGTGGAAACAGCGACACGACACGAACGTTCTCTTCTCTCTCTGCTGAAGCCCTTTCGTCGTGTCCAGCAGTAGACATTGGTTGGCATCGAGCGCAACACGCGCGCACGCTCACGTCAATGCCATATGCGTGCCCCTCTCTCTCCTCTCACACTCGCCCCTGTAGGAGCCCGGCCTTCCTTCCAAACACGACCTTCCTACACGACCTTCCAAGGGAGAGCGGTGGCGCAGCGGTTGGCGCAACTGCGCTGTACGAATCCACTCACCCGAGTTGGGATTCCTGGCCCGCAGACGTCATCTGAACTGGTAGAGTGCGCTAAGCACTGCGCCACCACTCCCATTGTATCCTCTGCACAAACATAACAACTCTACAAGAGACTAAGATCCCCGTATAGCCTTAACAGACTGTAGGGTGCTGTTAGCGAGCACCTATGAAGGCCGGCACGGTACACGAGGGGGTGGGTGGCCAGCACCACGCCCGGGCGCCTTTGTATCCCCAGTGGCGATGTTCACACACGCACCAGGTACTCATTTGAGGCTGAGTCGACCTAGGTGAGGCCCAGGACCGGTTCTGATAATCGTCACCGGTGTTGGCCGTGAGCGCCAGGTTCATAGTACAGCACACACGACACGACACGCAACACACGTCACGCAACACCACACACACGATGCACAACACCGCACACACACGTCACGACACGCGTGCGCACACGGCCCTCTCTCACTCTTTCTTCCCGACTCGCTCGCTCCACTCACTCACCGGCTGATCCTCCGGATCATCATCCGCCTTCCGTCCGACCGTCCTGGGCCCCGGCCATAGCACCGCCGCTGCTGCTGCTGCTGTTGCTGCTGCTGCTGCTGCTGCTGCTGTTGCTGCTGCTGCTGCTGCTGCGGGGGCGGTGGTGTCAGGGCGAGCGCCTGTCGCACCGTCGCCTGGTGCTGCTCCCGCAGGAGCCGCAGTTCCCGCAGAGCCGCGACGCTCAACTCCAGCCGCTCGCGAATTCTCTCCGGCGGAGCGGACACGCAGAGTGCCTTGGACATGGTGGTGGTGGTGATGGTTGGTGGTNATGGTGGTGGTGGTGATGGAGGTGGTGGTGGTGATGGTGGTGATGGTGGTGATGATGGTGCTGGTGGAGGTGATGGTGGTGATGGTGATGGTGCTGGTGGTGATGGTGATGCTGCTAATATCGATGAATGTCCGTGTACACACGCGCACTGGAGGAGCAGCAGGAGAGGGGAGGGAAGAGCCACCGACTCCCGACAGAGCCACTGCTGCTGCTGTAGTAGTTGTAGTAGTAGTAGTTGTAGTTGTAGTAGTTGTAGTAGCTGTAGTAGTTGTAGTAGNTGTAGTAGTTGTAGTAGTAGTAGTGTACGTGACGCGGTGTCGTGGTGGGNTGAGTGGGTCAGGCTCAGGGGGTTTGTTGGGAGGTGCTGAGGGCTGGTGGGTGGGGTCAGCCAGCCGGTCACTGGCGTCACCCCCCCCTCCTGGTGAACATCGCTCATTGGCAGCAGCTGCCCCTCCGTCTCCTCCCATTGGCAGACGCCTCCCCCCTCCATGCCTCGCCTCCCCCTCTCCACCCCCTCCCCTCCACCTCCNTCCCCTTCCACCTCCCCTCCNTCCTCCNACCTCCCNTCCCACATCCACCTCCCCGCCCTCCCCTCCCACCTCCCCTCCCCTCCCTCCCCTCCCACCTCCCCTCCTCCACCTCCCCTCCCTCCACCTCCCCCTCCNACCTCCCCTCCCTCCACCTCCCCTCCACCTCCCCTCCACCTCCCCTCCACCTCCCCTCCTCTCTCCCCCTCCTCCTCCCCCCCACCACCTCCTCCTCCCCTCCCACCTCCCACCTCCCCTCCTCCCCTCCACTCCTCCCCTCCCCTCCCTCCTCCCCTCTCACCTGTGTGTACACACACACCCATGTGTGTGAGTCTATGTGTGTGTGTGTGAGTCTATGTGTGTGTGTGTGTCTAAAGTCCATATGTGTGTGTAACTCCATGTATGTGTGTCTAAAGTCGATGTCTTTGTGCGTGTGGTCAATGTTTGTGTGTAAGTCCATGTGTGTGTCTGCACATGAAACAGGAGTTGTGTTGAGATGTTAAAACACAAAACAGAAACCTTTCGCAAGGAATCACGTCACTGAATTAGCCACACGAGGTGCTACTACTGTACGTTACATTTTATTTTGGTCTTTCGCTAAAGTCACCTAGATAGGTTAAACATTAATATGTGTACACCCCCACCACCCCTGTACCCCCTACCCCTCCTGCACCCCTCATCCAGCAGTGGTAGAGTCTACCCTACGCGATATTGACTCTAGACGTGAGTATTGAGAAAGACATCCAAGGAATGTGCTTAAATAAACAACTTGAGGCCACAATCGATTCTTGGCCAGAGCCTAAGCCACCACCCCTTGCTAATAAGTGACGTGTCGAGTCAACAGCCCACTGAGTCAACACTAAGGACACTGAGTCCTCAACAGACGCGGGCGGGTGGGTGGGTTGGAGAGCAGAGACCTCCACTCTCGGTCAAGTCGCGTGCTGACTCGCATCTTGCAGGGCTGCTGCTGCTACTGCTGCACCATTGCTGCTGCTGCTGTGGTGCTGTTGCTGGTACCTCTATCATCCAAGCCTCTCATCATCACCTGCTCCTGTGTGGGTGAGTGGGTGGATGAGTGTGTGGGTGGGTGAGTAGGTGAGTGGATGAGTGGTGGTGGTGGTGAGTGGTGGTGAGTGAGTGGTGGATGAGTGTGTGGGTGAGTGTGTGAGCGACTGGGTGAGTGAGTGAGCGACTGGGTGAGTGAGTGGTGAGGGGTGGGTGGATGAATGGGTGTGTGAGTGGGTAGGTGAGTGTGTGGGTGAGTGTGTGAGCGACTGGGTGGGTTAGTGTGTGAGCGACTGGGTGAGTGAGCGAGCGACTTGGTGAGTGAGTGGGTGGGTGAGTGGGCGGGTGAGTGGATGAGTGTGTGGGTGAGTGTGTGAGTGGGTGGATGAGTGAATGAGTGGGTGAGTGAGTGACTGGGTGAGTGGGTGAGTGAGTGTGTGAGTGTTGGGTGAGTGGGTGGGTGAGCGACTGGGTGAGTGAGTGGGTGTGTGAGTGGATGAGTGGGTGGATGAGTGTGTGGGTGAGTGTGTGAGCGACTGGGTGAGTGAGTGGGTGGTGAGTGTGTGAGTGGGTGTTGAGTGTGTGGGTTAGTGTGTGAGCGACTGAGTGAGTGAGTGAGCGATTGGGTCAGTGAGTGTGTGAGTGTGTAGGTGGGTGTGTGTGGGTGTGTGAGTGGGTGGGTGAGTGAGTGTGTGAGTGTGTAGGTGGGTGGGTGAGTGGGTAGATGAGTGTGTGGGTGAGTGTGTGAGTGGGTGGTGAGTGTGTGTGTGAGTGAGCGAGCGACTGTGATGAGTGAGTGAGTGGGTGTGTGAGTTGGTGGGTGATTGAGTGGGTGTGTGCGTGGGTGTGTGAGTGGGTGGGTGAGCGACTGGGTGAGTGAGTGGGTGTGTGAGTGAGTGAGTGGGTGAGTGGGTGGGTAATAATATAATAATAATAGTACAATTTGTAACGCGCGCAAATTTGCAGACGTAGTGGCCGCAACTCAGAGGCGCGGAGCCAAGCTCAGAGTCACTCAAAAGCACGTGGTTGAGAGGTGAGTTTTTAAGTGTCTCTTGAAGGAGGCGATTGAGGTGATGCTGCGAATGTGCAGAGGGATATCGTTCCAGACTGTTGGGGCTGCCACGAGAAGCGGCGCGTAGACACGATGACCATCCTGGATCTTGGTATCGAGAGGAGGTCGTGAGTCGCGCTGCGCAGGCATCTGCCGTGTGCTGAGCTGCAAGTTGTCAGTAATGAAAAAGATACGGCAGGCAGGCGGATATGAAGGCGTTGTGGCAGAGGCAGGCGGTCTTGTATGTGACCCTGCTGGCGATGGGGAGCCAGTTGAGAGCGCGGAGACGAGCTAGTGAGTCGAGACGGGGAGAGTGTGGGCAATGACGACGCGTGCTAGGTTATTTTGTAGTCTTTGAAGTTCTTAGGTTGCCAGCGGAGGTCCGGACTAGGACGGAGTTGCAATAGTCAAGGCGAGACCCAACTATGCAACATGCCAAAGTGTTGGCAATTTCAGTAGAGATGAGAGGACGTATGTGTCTAAGAGCCTTCAGGTGAAAGTTACATGAGCTGATGATATGGTTGGTTTGACGGTCGAAGGATAAAGTTGAATCGAGGATGATACCGAGGTACCTGAAGTGGTCGGTGAACTTGTTGATGTGACCGAAGATGTGTATGTGTGTGGGGAGTGCTGCTGAATTGAGACGTTGCTTGTGTAGTGACATAAGAAGGGAGGGGCTGCTGGGGGCTCTGGGATCCCAGGCAAGTCCAGACGCTTAAGCCTCTGGGTGCCAGGCACTGGGTTCCCAGAGGGTCCAGACTATTAAGCCTCTGGGCACCAGGCGTTGGGTTCCCAGGCGCTTAAGCCTTTTTGGCGCCGCCAACGGGGGGGGGGCTGTGTGTGCTCTGTGGGATGTCTGGTGGCGCACACGGCCCCACCCCTCGTTAGACAGGCATAAAAGGAGAGCTCCTGGACGATCGGGCCCAGTTGTAACTCAAGACCCAAGACCCACGACCAGCCATCTGAAGACCCTGGGATGCTGTGAGAGCCAGTGGTGGGACTCTGGAACTCCCGACTCTACGACCTTGTGAGGGCGAGTTGCAGAGCGTAGCCAGAGTAGAGTATCTAGGCTGTGTAGCTAGGCTGTAACAGAGTATCAGGACTGTTGGAGAGTTGGACTGTTGGAGTGTTGTATTGTAATAAAGAAGTTACCTCTACAAGTGTCTCCGGAACCCGTTACACTTGGTACCTAACATGATGGCCACTGACTTTTTCGGATTAAGGGCTAGGTTGTGTGCAGTGAACCATTGTTGCATGGCGGTGGTACATTCCGAGAGCCTCTCGAATCCAGATGCATTGCTAGAATCGATGGCGGTGAATATAATCGTGTCATCCGCGTATGAGTGATGCTTAACACCGAAGCTTGCAATGAGCCGGCCGATCGGGGAAGTGTAGGCTGTGAAGAGCAGGGAACCTAGTACAGAGCCTTGGGGAACCCCCCATTTTGAGGGTGTGGAGTTTATCCTGTTATGTACGAAACTTGGGAACCCTAGCTACATACAATGTCTGCTGCCAGTTTTATAGGGCTGAACATTGAAAATGTCTAAGTGTACAATTATTGCGATTCTAATGTTTTTAAACTATTTTATCTTTTCCTGTAATTTCTTGAAATTCTTTTGGCGGGTTAAGTAAAAACATGCCTTACAATGGCTGCCCATAAAAAAATTGTTTTAATGCATTTGTTTTCTGCCTATTTGTTTTAGTGGCCAGGTACTGGGCCGATTCTGCTGCGAGACCCGAGTGTGTTCGCCGGGAGAGATGTAAAAATTAGGTGAAGAATGAAATAAAAATTAATAAAAATAAAAAATAAAAATCACGACGTTTCGGAAGCAACACAAGCTTCCGTCTTCAGGTGAAACTGTCACAGCCAAATATCTGTATCACTTGAAGACGGAAGCTTGTGTTGCTTCCGAAACGTCGTGATTTTTATTTTATTTTATTTCATTTTTTACCTACGTGACTTTACCGAAAAAACTAAGAGTATGATTCCTTGCAGTCGTGAAAGCTTCAAATCTCGAAGATATCAAATGGACGAGCGGTGCATGCATCAGACGTGAGGAGCTGCAGCAGCAGTCTCCAAACAATTGGAAGGCTCCTTCACTCACCATGCAGAATGCAGCTCAGTCTGTGCAGCAGTATCCTCCTGCCTTGGCAGAGGCAGCAACCCAGACTTGTCAGTCTCCACAGGCTCAGCCAGTTGAGCACACCCACAAGTGCCTAAGGTGTCTTCTGGCAGCAATCAGCGACCGAGTGGAGAGGCGGCTTCTGATACGAACTCCCAAGGTGATCACTTTGACTGCCCCTTGTTCACACACACGTGCTGTCTAGCTATTAAGACACATTTGAGGTTTTTGTAAATTATATAATTTCACTAATAGGGGTTTTCCCCTTTTTTCTGGCAACAAAACTGACACCTTTTGCAAGGAATAATGCTTACATTAACCACAATACTTGCAGTCAAATGCAAACAAAAACAATACTCTGATAATTTATGCATTGTTTTTGAAACTGATTGGTCCACACCAGAGACAGCTTTCTTTAGAGCCTCGTCTCATATGGTTTTCGACCAGATGACGCCAAGTATTGTGGTTAATGTAAGTATGATTCCTTGCAAAAGGTGTCAGTTTTGTTGCCAGAAAAAAGGGAAAACCCTATTAGTATATTTTGGTACTGGCAAAGGAGGTCCCATGATGACGCCTTTTGGCGTCATCTGGTCGAACACCATATGAGACTAGGCTCTAAAGAAAGCTGTCTCTGGTGTGGACCAATCAGTTTCAAAGACAATGCATAAATTATCAGAGTATTGTTTTTTGTTTGCATTTGACTGCAAGTATTGTGGTTAATGTAAGTATGGTTCCTTGCAAAAGGTATCAGTTTTGTTGCCAGAAAAAAGGTGAAAACCCCTATTAGTATATTTTGCTACTGGCAAAGGAGGTCCCATGATGACATCATTTCAATGTTTATTCTGAAGAAATTGTCCCTGGTTACTCGCCTTACCTGTCCGCTTTTTGCCACTTAACCAAATCCTCAGGCTGCGTGAAAGTGGTGCAGACATTGATGACTTCAAGCAACTGTGGCAGCAATTGGCCATCCGACCAAGAAGACATATTTCACCTCCTGGTAGTTACCTGCTTTCGTTTAAATTCCTCGTTTTCCGTACTCATTGACATGTACATTTTGTCTCTAACCCCTCCCTCTCTCTGCCACTGCCCCTCTGCCTATTTAAGGCCACTCCACAGAGACGATCTCCCTCTCTGTACCTGTGTTTCTCTATGATCTTGGTGATATCTGTCTGCTCATATGTCTGTCTATAGTTGTTCTGGTTAGAATTTTTGTTGCTATTTCATTTATACCTGATGATGATTGCTTGTGTTGCAATAGAAACGTCGTGATTTTATTTTATTTTACTTTTATTAATTTTAATTTTTACCTACGTGACTTTACCGAAAAAACCTAAGAATATGAATCCTTGCAGTCACGAAATTCAAATCTAGAATTCACAATAAGCATTTGATGTTTTAAAGAATTTCTGCGGTCTGATGTGGTAGGTGCACGGGAGAAACATTTTGAAATATTAAANAATCAAGGAAAGCCCCTCCCTTGGATGCTGATTTCCAATGCTGCCCAAGGATGTTGAATGTGTTGCGCAACCTGCAGCAACAAACGGTACGTGAACACGAAATAGACAATCGCTGCTCGTGCGAGACAAGTTCCCGATTGCTGTGTAATTAAATGGTAGCAACAGAAGGGAAGTAATAAAATGATAAAAAGAAAAATAATAAAATAATTATCACGACGTTTCGGCCACAACGCAAGCAGCCGTCCTCAGGTGAAAACCAGGTCTGATCGAAACAGCGTACTGAATGAAAAGGCACNTGCTTGGAGCATGTATATAGCTGGGTTGGAAGGGGGGAAAGGGCGCCTTCAAAATAATTTGCATATCAAGAGGAATTTTTGTTTTCTCCCTCCCAGTACGTGACGGAATTGCTGGCACCGTCCAACCTCAGCCGACACGGCAGCGAGTGTTCACAGGAAGTCTTGGTCGGCAGCCAGGGACCTCCATGCCGGCGAAGGTTCCTCATCAGGTGACGCAAGTCTCCGCGGCGCAGCACGTTTCTCTGCACGGACGTGGCATGCGGTAGAATTGAAAGACGCGACACAATTTGCCACAAAGTGATACATCTTCTTGGTTCTTTCGGTAAAGTCGTCACGTAGAAGGGAAGTAATAAAATAATAAAANTAAACACGATAAAATACAGGAATTCTCACGACGTTTCGGCCACAACGCAAGCAGCCGTCCTCAGGTGAAGAACAGGTCTGTCAGACGCTGTCTTTCTGACAGACCTGTTCTCCACCTGAAGAACGGCTGTCAGACACTGTCTTCCGACAGACCTGTTCTCCACCTGAAGACGGCTGAAACGTCGTGAGAATTATTTNATGATGTTTATTATTTTATTACTTCCCTTCTACGTGATGACTTTACCGAAAGAACCAAGAGGATGAATTCAATATTACTCGTATATGTGTTGAGGTGTAAATGGTTTTATTGCGAATGCTCATCCACTGGTTGCAGGCGTTGCACAGGATGTTGTGACGGGTGAAGCGAGTGGATCCAATGGTCCCCACGGCCACCGGACGGAGACAACCCACGGCCCGGCTTGGAACCCTGCCGGACAGCGGCAAGCCTGGCAACGCTCTTTACAAGTAAGTGCCCTTTAGGTGCATCATCGTCGCCACCTTTAAACATCGTCGTCATTTTTCGATTTAAAGCTTTCGTGACTGCAGGATTCATCTTCTTGGTTTTTCGGTAAAGTCACCACGTAGAAGAGAAGTAATAGAATAATAAATAAAACATAATAAATAATATAATAATATAATATACATATAAANTAATTCTGCGTTTCCCACAACGCAAGCAGNCGTAACCGTGAGAATTATTTATTAGATTTTTATTATTTACCCTCTACGTGACTTTACAAAGAAAAGAAGATGAATCCCTGCAGTCACAAGCTTTTCGACGCAAAGTGACATTTGGNCTTTTTGCACTGGATAATAAAAAAGTCATTATTTCCCATAGTATACAGTACAAGAATGTAAGTGTTGCTTCACATGTTATTTCTAATCGCAATGTACGGAGTAAAAATGCAAGTTAAAATAAGCACAAAGTACTTTTCGTGCTTCTTGTATTTGGTATTAACATTTTGGAGCCTTGTGTNGTTTTTTTNGTGTCTCAAGCTTCCTGAAACAAATCGACTGCTTGGAGTTTTGGAGAATTTCACTTCACGTGGATTGTCGAGTGTCCAACAGCTGATGGACGTTACTCTACAGGCAAGTTCCTACGGATGCTTCCATGCAAACTACGCGTGTTTTTAACGTTTACAGGATTGGATTTATTTTTAAGTTTTTCTGCAACATAAAAAATGCACAAAGAAGCTTGGAGAAGATGGAAGGTTGGAATTAAACTTGTAAAGAGTTAATACGTGTGTGGTGAGGGTGAGGTGAGGTGAGTGGTGAGCGTGAGTGGTGAGGGAGAGAGGTGAGTGGTAGGGAGAGGGGTGAGGGTGAGGGTGNGTGGTGAGTAGTGAGGTTGTCGTGCCACAAGAGGGGCTCTGGGACCCTAGGCAGAGAAGCCCTTGGCGGCAGGCGCTAGGATCCCAGGCACCCCAGACACTTAAGCCTCTTGGCGCCAGGCGCTAGGATCCCAGGCACCCCAGACAGTTAAACCCTTGGCGCCACCAACGGGGGGGGGGGGGGGCTGTGTGCGCTCTGTGGATATCTGGGGCACACACAACCCACCCTCGTTGGGCACGAGGCATAAAAGGGCAGCTCCCTGGCCGATTGGGGCCAGTCGCAGGTCAAGACCCGCCAGCCAGCCAGCTTAGGACCCTGTACCCCCTCGTCCTTGTGAGGGCGAGTTCCGGGAAGCCAGAGGACCCGTGGTGGGTCTCAGGTACTCCCTAGGTAGTTGTAGCCGGAGGACCGAGGTAGCCAGAGCAGACCTACTGTGTACCTAGGCTGTGTACCTAGGCTGTGTCGCTAGGCTGTGTATTTAGGCTGTGTACCTAGGCTGTGTCGCTAGGCTGTGTACCTAGGCTGTGTATCTAGGCTGTGTACTAGGCTGTGTCGCTAGGCTGTGTACCTAGGCTGTGTACCTAGGCTGTGTACCTAGGCTGTGTACCTAGGCTGTGTACCTAGGCTGTAACAGAGTATCAGGACTGTTGGAGTGTTGTATTGTAATAAGAAGTTACCTCTACAAGTGTCTCCGGAACCCATTACACGTGGATACCGAAACATGCAAATAAAAACATTGACAACTGCAAAAAGTAGATGGGCTTGGCAAGGGCACATCACTGGACTGCATTGGATGGCATCCAAAGTAGAGCACACATCACCAAGATGACCACCACAGAGATTCGAGTTGTGAGATTAGTTCGTGTGTCGTTGATAGATGGATCGTCACATAGCTCGAGTGAGGAGACTGAGGAGTCCTGATCCAGTAGTGGTACAAAAAAACACATTCCTCCTGCGGAGGGAGCGGGTAGGAACGTTGGGTTGCTCGGTCAATGGCCAACTGTGAGGGCGGGCACAAGCCGTCGTGAGTAGGTTAAACGTTGAGTTTATAAGGGCACCACGGGTGACCAGCCCCTCCCACCAGCCCACCTCACCCTCCCCACCCAGCCCTCCCNACCNTCCCCACCCAGCCCTCCCACCCTCCCTCCCCACCAGCCCACCCCTCCCATTTTTGGATGCACGACGGACAGACACAATAATCCCCTGTGGGCTGGTGGAACCAGGTGGTTCCTACCGGTAATACCGACTGATTTTGTACATTAATTGCTCTGAGGAATACACGTCGTCAGAAATTTGAAGAATGTTGTATCGTACACTATGGAACCTCATTTGCCAGTAAAAATATCATAATTGTTTTTTACCCTTCTATCTGGCAACAAAACTGACACCTTTTTACAAGGAGTCATGTTTGTATAGACCGCAATACTTGTCTCGGGTGTGGACCAATCAACTTCAGGACAGTGCACATTATCAGAGTTATGTCTTTTGTTTGTATTATGACTGCAAGGTATTGCGTCTATACAAACATGACTCCTTGTAAAAGGTGTCAGTTTTGTTGCCAGATAGAAGGGTAAAAACCAATTATCAATGTTGTATCGCTGAACACAAGTTGGTGTGTGTGTNCATATTTTCTGTGTTTCGCTGGATTTTAGGACTTGGATGAACTGAGAGTCCCAGAAGCCAAAANGCGACTGCTGCTGAGTGGAATCGAAGAGCATCGTGTGTCGACCACGATCTCCAGCGAGACAACGCTGCAGCGCTCGTCCAGTGAAGAGACAGTCCACCTCAGCTCGAGACGACGACGATGACGGCATCGACACCAAGGACGGCATCCGTGCCAAAGTGTTCCCAGCGCTGCGGCCCTCTGGCAGGAATCTGTCCTCTGTCGGCAATCGGTATCGCAAAAGCAGCATTGCCAAATACAATTTGCGAGCGCACGCTCGCCAAGCCGTTGACTTCCTCGTGCTGGCAGCTGGGAGGCAGTAGCAGCCTGGAGGTGCCAGGAGCAAGATGCCAAATTGTCTTCATGCTCTGACATCGAAGAAGAAGAGGGGCTGGAGTGAGGAGAGGAGGGGGTAGCGATAGATGGATGATGGTGGGAGTTGTGTGGCCGTGGGATGCACTTTGTATGAAAGCCCTTGGGTAAATAAGCTGGTGTCTTTTGATTGAAAGCTTTCGTGACTGCAGGGATTCATCTTCTTGGTTCTTTCAGTAAAGTCACGGTCGACAGACCTGTTCTCCACCTGAGGACGGCTGCTTGCGTTGTGGCCGAAACGTCGTGAGAATTATTTTATGATGTTTTATTTTATTATTATTATTTCCTTCTACGTAACTTTACCGAAAGAACCAAGCAGATAAGCTGGTGTCGTTTCACTCGCAGTTTCAATAACTTCCTTTGAGCTTCTTCTTGGTTCTTTCGGTAAAGTCACGTAGAATGGAAATAATAAAATAGTAAACATTTTTTTTTTATAAATTAATTCTCACGACGTTTCGGCCACAACGCAAGCAGCCGTCCTCAGGTGAAGAACAGGTCTGTCGAGAAGACAGTCTGTTTTATTTATTTTATTTTATTTCCCTTCTACGTGACTTTACCGAAAGAACCAAGAAGATGAATCCCTGCAGTCACGAAAGCTTTAAATCGAAATTCCTTTGAGCTTGCTTGCATAGTTTTTTTTTTCCAGAATGCGTCAATAGAATAAAAGCAGCATCTTGGTTACTACCAAGGCAGGAACGCTTTCCAAGAAAGAAGTGAATACTTGTCAGTTTGTTCTTCTTAATTTTGGCTTTCGTGACTGCAGGAATTATTCTTTGTTTTTTCGGTAAAGTCACGTCTAAAGATAAACGTGCCGTTTAGTCATCTGGAGTTGAAATATACAACACGTTTTGTTNCCGTGCAGAGGAGATAGCCATGTTCAGAGAAATGTGCTTTTTTGTTGTGTTGCATTTGCTCACTGTTGAAAGATCGTCAAAATTCATCTTTTGGAAGGATGAACACAGTGGGAAGGTTTTTGCAAAATCAGATGTTCATCCAGAAGATTGTGTACGGGGCCTTCTGCTCTACCTCTTGATAACAACCCAAAAATGCCATAAAGTATTGACATGTTCCATTCTAAGTTTTATAGACTTTGCTGCTGGTAGCAGATGTAGAGAAANCAACACCTGTCTAATTGTGTTCATGGAACTGTCTTAAGCGTATATATGCAGTGGGTTTTTTTAAANTCCATTATATTAAGTTCGCTTGCTTGCTTAGGACCGTGCAAATCTTTCGGTCGTTTTTTTAACCCACTTCCGTCATCCAATCGAGCTGACATTTTGCACACAGACTCGTTGTGCGTGACAATTTATGTTCGTGAAAATTTTCCCAAATTTTACACTTTTTAGGGAATTTTTTATATTTAATTACCAATTGCTTAATGGTGGCAGGCAATCATCTGACCCATAGGTGGCAGCCATCTCAAGCCAGAGGACAAGAGGACTCTAGCCGCCACGCATATAAAGGATTTAGAGTGAAAAAACTTTGTTTTTACGGGTTATTTTNGTTACAGGTAGGAACAACAGTTCCCACCACCCACCAGGGATTATTTGTCTGTCGTGCATAGCCCCTCCCACCGTGTAGCACGCTCGCGGATTGGTTGAAGTGCGTCACGTGACCGCGAGCTTTCTGCCCAACCAAGTTCCTAGCTGGCCACTGTGAAGGAACGTGATTGTGCTGTGGATTCAGAAACCCGAGTTTGAGGGTGACGTCCGAACTGCTGATTGTTTGGGTGCTGACCACTGGTGAAGTACCCGTCTGGTCACTGTCTGCATCTTGGAGTGGATTGAACAAGGGCTGTTGATATTATTGAGCTTTGATTAAAAGCCAAAAACCTTTAAAGTACAATTTGAGGAATTGTTTTTCTGGATAAACCACTCGGAAAAAATATATCCAATGTTTGAGTTTGCATACGGAGCCCAAAACCACGTGTACGTTTTGCAATGTGCTTTATATTTTGTAGCAATCACTGCCTTTCATGTAAACTGGTATCAGGTGCATACAGCGCATGGGAACGTTCAATTCGAATGTGCAATTCCCTGGAATAGCTACAGTAGTGATTTGTTTACACAAGTTTTGACAATAAAAAAANCTCTCTTTGAACCGTTAACACGATCTTTTCTGACGGTGTGTTTTTNAATCCAACGTGGCGCGATAGAAATATTTTATTTGCCTTCGTACACGGGTTGATATTGACGGAGCACAGGCGAGTATCACTTTGACGCTGTGGTGGATTGAGCGCAGATATTTGCGTCGGGGTAGCTGAGCGAATCGCCGCGTGGTAATGATGCCTCCATATGTGTCAACCGGGATGTTCTGTTCTGGATCGCAAACAACAAAGCACCTAACACTCACACACACACACCTACACACACACTAACACTCACACACACCTAACACTCACACACACCTAACACTCACACACACCTAACACTCACACACACCTAACACTCACACACACACCTAACACTCACACACACCTAACACACACACCTAACACTCACACACACACACCTAACACTCACACACACACACACANTAACACTCACACACACCTAACACTCACACACACCTAACACTCACACACACACACCTAACACTCACACACACAGACCTAACACACACCTAACACTCACACACACCTAACACTCACACACACCTAACACTCACACACACACCTAACACACACCTAACACTCACACACACCTAACACACACACCTAACACTCACACACACCTAACACTCACACACACCTAACACACACANCTAACACTCACACACACCTAACACACACACCTAACACACACACCTAACACACACACTAACACACACACCTAACACACACACACACCTAACACTCACACACACCTAACACACACACCTCACACACACCTAACACTCACACACACCTAACACTCACACACACCTAACACACACACCTAACACTCACACACACCTAACACTCACACACACCTAACACACACACACACCTAACACTCACACACCTAACACTCACACACACTAACACACACCTAACACTCACACACACCTAACACTCACACACACACAGACTCACACACACCTAACACTCACACACCTAACACTCACACACACCTAACACTCACACACACACACACCTAACACTCACACACCTAACACTCACACACGCCTAACACACACACAGACTCCTACACACACACACCTAACACACACCTAACACTCACACACCTAACACTCCTACACACACCTAACACTCACACACACCTAACACTCACACACACCTAACACTCACACACACCTAACACTCACACACACCTAACACTCACACACACCTAACACTCACACACACCTAACACACACCTAACACTCACACACCCTAACACACACCTAACACTCACACACACCTAACACTCACACACCCTAACACTCACACACACCTACACACACCTAGCACTCACACAGGTGACTGATGAATGAGCGCGAGCGGCGCTTTGTAAACTCGCCTTCATCGTCTCCCTCGCCGACTCGCCGAGTGTTTGTGTTGTTGTTGTTGGAAACGTCCCGACGTCAGATTGAAGCTTGGACGGCGAGCCAAGGGAAGTTCCAGCAGCGGATGAAACTCGTCACGTTGCAGACACCGAGTGACGCGTACCACGTGACAGAGACGCCAACTCCCACGTGCCCTTGAATGCCCCTTCTCGGTTCAAGCGGCGCCCGTTCTGCACGCACAAAAGTGTGATTTTGATGATGAACGAACGAAGGTGCAACGAATAAATAGAACCCGGACGACGCCGTGGCAAATCGGAGTTCTGTCTGCTGCCAATTCTCGTCGGCATCTCTCGCGCAACGCGGATCGCACTGCGCGCGTTCCTCGTCCGTGCCGGCCACGCGGTTGATATCGGCAATAACGACGGAGCGAGACACGGAGCGAGATAAAATAGCCGCCTCCTATAATTACGCTTCAACTAAAAAACAAGTATAACCCGTAAAAACAAAGTTTTTCACTATAAATCCTTTATATGCGTGGCCGCTAAGTCCTCTCGTCCTCTGGCTTGAGATGCTGCCACCTATGGGTCAGATGATTGCATGCCACCATTAAGCAATTGGTAATTAAATATATTTTGTCCTAAAAAGTGTGTGTCAGTGTGTGTGTCAGGCTGTCAGTGTGTGTGTCAGTGTGGCGAGGAGTGGTTGCAGCGGTTAGCGCGCTGCACTACGAACCTGGATCCCCGAGTTATATTCCCGCTCACGGCCAAAACCAGCGACGATTACCTGAACCGGCACTGCGCCTCCCCCGGGTCGACTCAGCCTCAAATGAGTACCTGGTGCGGTGTGTAAACATCGCCACTGGGAGATAAAGGCGGCCGGCGTGGTGCTGGCCTCCCACCCCTCTCCACCGTTCGGCCTTATAGGTGCTCGCTAACAGCACTTGCCCCAACAGCCTGTGCAGGCTACACGGGTGATCTTTGTCTTTGTGTCTTTGGCGCGCGCCCTCGTTGCCTGCGTCCCCAGAGACACTGCCCCTCCTCACGATCGGCGTCGTATTGCGCCTTTTGGCGTCATCTGGTCCAACCCATGTGAGACTAGGCTCTATGGAAAGCTGTCTCGGGTGTGGACCAATCAACTTCAAGGACAGTGCACATTATCAGAGTTATGTTTTTGTTTGTATTATGACTGCAGGTATTGTGGTCTATGCAAAAATGACTCCTCGTAAAAAGGTGTCAGTTTTGTTGCCAGATAGAAGGGTAAAAAAACAATTATCATATTTTTACTGGCAAATGAGGTTCCCATGGAATAAAATAATTGTTTCCCTTCTACGTGAGTTTACCGAAAGAACCAAGAATATGAATCCCTGCAGTCACGAAAGCTTTAAATCGAAATGTAGCTTGACGTAATGTGTTCCTGTCTATTGCGTTTAATAAACACAACGCACACACGCGTAGGAGACACCCGTGTCACTGCATGCTATTGAAGGGACGTTTAATCTCAAACGTGAACACGAAAATCACCGACAGCAATAAACAATAAACAACCAATAACACTGGTCAACAAAATATAGATACACATTGGCGATAGGGCAACACTCGGCGGATAACGCATTGATGACACTGGTCAACAAAAAAAAAATTGTGGCCTGGACTTTTGCAGCTGTTTTAGACATCTCATTTTGATGCTATCGGCATTCCCCATTTTCATTGATTTTACCCGAAATTAACTCTGTCACTTATGATTGCAAGTCGTTGCGAGTCAGTGACTCTTTAGTGTTAAATAGGGTGCTGTATTTTAGGATGCGTTATGACCAGTGTTATAATCAACGGGCCGCTGACGACGTCCCCTCCTCTCTACAGTTCGGGAACCCGCCGTGGAACGGGGAACTTGCGGCTCTCACGGCCACCAACCCCCGTCGTCGCGAGGCAGTCGCCAAACGAGACTCATGTTGAGGGGGGCCCCCGGGGGCCGAGCCCCCCTCTAGCTGTCCCCGCTCTCCCGCGCTCTCCGCTCCCGAAGGGACTCGCCAGCCCACGTCCACGCCTCGTGACCCGCCGCAGCCTCTCCGTGACCCGGCTCCACCACCCCGAGCCCTCCCTCCCCCCCCTCCCGTCTCCCCCCCCTCCCCCCGCGCCCCCCGAACCTCCCACTGCAACCCCCCCTGTGTGCGCGCAGCCCCTCTGCTTAGGTTCTGGCGTTCTCCTCGGCGTCTGCCGCTCTCGCGAGTCCACGAGTGACGCGTGCCCACCGTCTCGCTCTCCCGGCGCCCTCCGCCCTCTCCCCCCCCCCCAGCTCGCGCTCCGGGGCGCTCTCCGCCGCCGCTCTGCGGGGGGCTCCGCGGACGGCCTGGAGCGGCCCCGAGGCCCGCGGACGGCCGTGCGAGCCGGTCCTCCGCCCTCCTGCCGCCTCCGCTGACGCCGCCGCGGCCGCCGCCGCCACCGCCGCCGGCTCGCTCCATGGCAGATCGCTGCGGCTTCTTGTCGTCGTTGCTGTTGCTGTTGAGGGTTGTGATGCAGCGAGAACAGCTCCCTGTATCATCACAACCATCACCAACCATCACCACCATCCCAACCATCACCACCATCACCACCAACCATCACCACCACCACCACCATCACAACCATCACCACCATCACCACCATCACCAACCATCACCACAACCATCACCAACCATCACCACCATCATCACAACCATCACACCATCACACCATCACAACCATCACAACCATCACCACATCACCACCACAACCATCACCTCACNATCACCACATCACCACCATCACCACNACCATCACCACCATCACCATCACACCACACCATCACCTACACGGGGAACCTTTGTCTGTGTATAGCTACTAACAGCACTTGCCCCTACATCCTGCTAGAGGCTACACGGGCACGTCTAAAGTCTCACTCTCGCAGTCACGGGGGGGGGGGGGTAGCAGCCCACCCCAGCCGGCCAAGGTGCGACCTCGGCCGGCTGAGCAATCTAGCCGAGACCGGTGCACTCCCAGGGACTAGGCCTTACCGCAGGGCTCACCGGCGCAACGCTGCGTCGACGTCTTGGGAGGGGTCTTGAGTTCTTTTCTCCGTCGTTGTGAGCTCACACACTCAACAATGTCCTCGTGTGGAGTGCAGCAGCAGCAGGAGGAGGAGGTCCGACGTCGCGTGCCGACGCCTCGGGCAGGAGGCTGCAGGCAGCTGCGATCTCGTGAGATTGGCAGGGCGCGTTTATAATGCGTAGTGCGGATAGGCGACCACGTGACGCGAGTGCGACTCGGATTCCGTAGAACTGATAAGACTGCGCGCTGCGCCGTAGACTCAACACTGCGGCTCAGCCGACGTTTCAGGTCCCCTGGGGCGTGCGAGTCACGTGGTGGGGTCTGTGACGTCACGGGCACACGGCTGACTGTTCCACTCCTGCCAAGCTCGATAATATTTTTATATTTTTTTATTTCTCGTCACATCCTAACGTCTTCACAGGGCTTCAAAACAGCAACATCGAGAGCGACAAGAGGTCAGTGCACTTCCAGGCTGGTTCACCAATGTGAAGATGTCACAGACACTAACGCTGGGAAGTAACATTTAAAATTTGATTTAAAAAAATATTGCGCTTGGAGAATGCGGGAATCGATCCCACGTATCTTCTTCTTCTTGGTTCTTTCGGTAAAGTCACGTAGAAGGGAAATAATAAAATAATAAAAATAAAACATAATAAAATAATTCTCACGACGTTTCGGCCACAACGCAAGCAGCCGTCCTCAGGTGAAGACCAGGTCTGTCGAGGCGACAGAGTCTGAATGAAACAGCACACGAGCTTGGAGCATGTATATAAGCTGGGCGTCTTGACAAAGGAATTTGCATATCAAGATGAATTTAGCATATTTATGGAAAATGCAGGAATGTGATTAGTGCTACATATGCCCGTGCATTATGCAGGATTAGCAGCATCAAAGGGAGAGGATATGGGAAATGCAGGAATGTGAATAGTGCTAATTCATCATCAAAGGAAGGGGTAGGGGTAGCATTAATCAAGGAAGGAGTGTTAATAGTATGTAGCTGCAGTAACTAAAACCACCACGTAAACAACTAAAGTATAAACTACATAGCATCATCAGTATACTTACTATACTCTACAATAAGCTGAGTTACTAACTGTAAGTTATACATTACAATTCTACGTCGTAAAAATTATATAATATGCTACCATCTAAACTTTATTCTCTTACATCACACGAGTCTACACCGTACTATATACTGCCATAGACAAACCCAACATTAAATTACATACTGTATTGCTATAAACCACCTTATACATTTTAATATAACACTATGTATTATTCTACCCACCCTAATGTGTATCACACTGCTATTTATTTACTATACATTACGATACTATATATTACTTTGTTCATTGTATTAAGCATAGAGGATATGGGAAATGCAGGTATGTGAATAGTACTAATTCAGCATCAGCAGCTACATACTATTAACACTCCTTCCCTTTATTAATGCTACCCCTATCCCCTCCCTTTGATGCTGAATTAGTTTAGAGAGACACGAAACTTTAGAGAGACACGAGTCGTATTGAGGAGGCACTCTGTTTTATTGTCGCCGTCACAGGCAACGATGCCAGGGTCAGGACAGCAACAGGCTGCCTGGCCAACAACGATGCAGACGATGCCGAAGGTGATGACGTAGACTTGTGCAGCTCCATGGATTCCACTCCAAACAACAACAACGACAAATTTCGATTTAAAGCTTTCGTGACTGCAGGGATTCATCTTCTTGGTTCTTTCGGTAAAGTCACGTAGAAAGAAAATAATACAAATAAAACATAAAATAATTCTCCACCTGAAGACGGCTGCTTGCGTTGTGGCCGAAACGTCGTGAGAATAATTTTATGTTTTATTTTTATTATTTTATTATTTTCCTTCTACGTGACTTTACCGAAAGAACCAAGAAGAACAACAACGCCCCTTCTAGGACCCTGCCAGAAGGTTCCCGCTTACTTCACGTCCCCTCTGTCAGCCGATCCCCTGACCTGCTGACACACCGGGCTGACTTCAACTGCAGGCCCCCTTGTTGCCAGCAACCAGCGCTACACGCCGTCGTGTGACCTATTCCAAGTCACTGCACACTGGCCCGTCTTCTCCATGAAGATACAAACAACACCGTGTTCTTGGTTCTTTCGGTAAAGTCACGTAGAAGGGAAATAAGAAAAATATAAAACAATAAAATTATCTTCTTGGTTCTTTCGGTAAAGTCACGTAGAATGACTTTACCGAAAGAACCAAGATGAATCCCTGCAGTCACGAAAGCTTTAAATCGAAATAAAATTATACAATTTTTTTAAATTTACTTGCTGTGGTTTTCACACCTGACGATGATTGCTTGTGTTGCAGTCAAAAGGTCGTGAGAATTTAATTGGTTTATATTTTTATTATCCTTGCAGTCACGAAAGCTTTAAAACAAACACTGCCGTTACCTGTGACTGCACTCATCTTACTTGTGTGTGTGTGCATTAAAACCTGGATTGTATTTCTGAGGGCAAGAGTTTGGAATGTCTTTTGGTAAAGGAGCACGAAGTCACATTGCATCCAGACCCCCTAAACCCTTCTAGATGCAAGTCAAAATTAACAAGTGCAATGTACAGGTTTCCCTCGCTGTCTGCGCTAGTAGAAGATGCGTTTCAAAAAGGGCACACAAAGCGACACCGCACAAGGATACAGCTGCCTGCCGAGTGTGGACAGTACACACACACAATCTTGTCCTACATCCGAGCGCGTAGCCGCACGTGACTTAAGTGAAACCGCATCTCGCGAATTTTGGGTATGAACCGGCTTGCCCCATAAACAGCGCAAAATCGCACAAACAGGAAGCCGTATAATGCGAGGAGAATCTGTAGCTCTTCTCTCGCAGACGCAAACTTGGGCTGCGCGTCCTGGGAACACAATATCGGTGTGTAGCTGCAAGTTAACAGCTTCTTGGTTCTTTCGGTAAAGTCACGTAGAAGGGAAATCATAAAATAATAAAAATAAAACATATAAAATACAATTCTCACGACGTTTCGGCCACAACGCAAGCAGAAGAACAGGTCTGTCGGAAAGACAGCGTCTGTCTTTCCGACAGACCTGTTCTTCACCTGTTCTTCTGCTTGCGTTGTGGCCAAAACGTCGTGAGAATTGTATTGTTTAATTTTTATTATTTTATTATTTCCTTCTACGTGACTTTACCGAAAAACCAAGAAGATGAATCCCTGCAGTCACGAAAGCTTTTAATCGAAAGATAACAGCCGTTTGAATTTTGGGCCACGTCTTTAAATTTCAGGACAATGGGTTGAGAGTTGTGCAGTGAGGCCAGGATGAAAACATTTCTAGTCCGGCCAATATCTCGTGAAGTCATACAGAATTATAACCAGTCTTGCGTTAAAGTTTACACCAAACACTCGTGCTATATAACAATAAACAAATGCAGAACGAAACTGCTCTACAGACTCTAACGAAAAGCATTAAAACTAAGTTATTCAGATGATTTTCATCCATGTGCTAACAAAAACGTGCTATTGAATTGGAATCAAGGGCTTTCACTGTTAAACTGTGCCTCAGATTTCAGCCACGGCAGCTGAGGTTGTCTTCGGCGGTGGTTCAAGTCAGTCTAGCAGCCGTGCTTTAGGCCGTGGCTGCAGGCAGCGAGCAGTCACCTCACAGCGGCTGTGGCAATCTCTACGGTGGCAAGTCAGGTGGCTTACAGCAGACCGCACCTATTGAGGCATGGCGGGTCTTGTATACGTGAGTAATGGCAAGTTGAGTTGCACTTGGGCTGTCAGTGGTAGTAGCCCTTGGCGGTTGAATGGGCAGTGCTTGTCCCAGACAAGGCCATGGTTCAGTGGCAAACGTGGTAGTGCTCGGTGTTTGGAACGTATCACTCACAGACCGTGGCAAGTGGAATGGCTTAGTGGCTGACTGGGACATGTCATGGCATGTTGAAAGAGTCAGTGGCTGGTGGCTGTGGCGGGCTGTGGTGGTGTGGTGATCTGTGGTGATCNGTGGTGGTCCGTGGTGATCTGTGGTGATCCGTGGTGTTTCATGTTGAGTCAGGGTGGAGAGGCGTCAGCTTGGCTCGTTTCGAGAGGCCAAGATGCAAGGCCGGACCTGATGTGGTTAAAGGGGGGGTTAGGCTACGACAGTAACACACGCTAACTCACATTTTAAATGTTTTAAGTCGTCATTATTTTGGTGACATGGAGGCCTTCATCCTTGGTGGATAAACAAAGGACTGCAAACCATTGTGGGATTTTTCATCATTATTGTAAAGTTACTCGAGGATTACACAACTTAGTTGCCACGTGACCATTGACTCCTCCAAAGTAAGTAGAAGAACGTCGTCATTTGGAGTCACAATTCGATAAAAAAACATTCTCTTTTTGAAACTTTTTTAGTTTTTTCTGCTTCCTTTGAAGAGTTTTGTCTGCTCCATTAGCATTCCGCGTACGCACATCAGACATGCTCTATCCACTGCTAGATGAAGGCCTCTCCGAAGCTGCCGCCATCCCTCACGCTCGCACAACAATGAATCTAGCACACACACTCGGATATCCTCGCTCCGTCGACCCCGCAAGTGGACGTGTTCCCACTCCGCCGTGAGTGTCGCTCACGCGAGGTAGCAACACTCGGCACTGCCAGGTGCAGACCATCTCGCGCTCTCACACCTACATCACCCGGAGAGCTACGGTGGTCATCACTCATCAAGGCCTCGATACAGAGACGTTGCTTTCTCTGTGTGCCTATGTTTGTTCCCTCTCTCTATGTATCTCTGTGATATCTGTCTGCTTATATGTCTGTCTATATGTTTCTGGTTCTGTGTTTTATCTCTCTCTCAAATGTAGTATTCTCAGGAAGAACATAATCAACCAGGTAGGGTGTAGACTGTTATGTTATCCGACTCTCTGTTGTATTACATTCCATTTCTAAGTATACTAGATTTGTGTTTCTATTTCATTTATTCCTGATGATGATTGCTTGTGTTGCAGTCGAAACGTCGTATGCTATTATTTATTTATTATTTTATCTTTATACGTGACTTTACCGAAAGAACCAAAGAGTATTCCTGCAGTCACGAAAGCTCCAAATTAAGATTGTACTTAGCAGGCTCAAATCCTGCTTAGCTTCCTAGACAGACCCAGTGGAGGTGAGGCACATCCATGGATGGTTTCATCGTGGGAAAACGTGAAAGGCGTGCGAGTTAGAAACACGTGCGCTTGTGCCGGCCGTGGTTTCGATGCTTTGTCCTTACCTGGAGGAACCCACTTGGGTAGAGGCGATGCGGTGGCACGATCCGCGACGCCGGCTTCGTTGAACGGGGGGAGGCGCTTCGCTGATTGCCGAGGGGCAGGATCTGGCCCGACATCCGTCCCGGCTCCACGCGCCGCGCCCGTTGTTCTGCTGCCCCTGGCCACGGCGGCTTTGCTCCCTCTCCTGTTGGCGGTGGCGGCGGTGACCCTGGCACCTTGAACTTCCAGAAGGGCTTCTTGTGGTCGCTGTCATCGCTGTCGACTTCCCAGCGGACTCCGAGGACTCGCCCGTCTCGTTGTCTGTCGTGTTTTAGACAACATGTGATTACCCGTCGTCGTCGTCGCTGCATTGTGGACACTGTTGTTTCATATTTCTGATCGGTCAGAATTACTTTACCAAATAAAAGCAAGTATTCCAATGTGGTCATGGCACGTATTGAATGTTTGCCAAATATTACTATTGAAAATTTTTTTGGGAACAATACAGTCGTAGTAATAGTGCTACAGAGTCAACTAAAGCTTCAAATCAAGATTTTATCTCGACTTGAAAAATAAATAAAAATACGATACGATTTAGGAAAAACCAGCAGGAGACTGCTGTGTGGTTTGAACAGAGGGCAACACATCAGCATCCTCAGTGGCCTGGCACTGCCATGCAAAACTAAACAACTTTGTGTCATCAGGTAAGGCCCACTGAGCCAAATGTCTCTTCTTCAGAAGCGACTTGGCCACAAATGGTAGCTCAAGAAAGTGGCAATCACGTGGAGATGTATCGCGGCGAAATATTCTAAATGGGAGGAAACTGAGGACCTGACAGAGAAAAATCCACGTGACCACGGGGAGAGACACGCAAACTCCAAATATACAGCAGCAGGCGTCAGGGTCGGGATCGAACGCACGACCTCCTGTACACCAGGCGAGGTAGTTAACATCTCCTAGCCACCGTACAAACCATAGATTCCCGCAGCCATTCAGAGGCTGTGTGGCAGCTGCTGTGAGCGAGCACTACAAGGTCGGCACGGCATACATGGGGTGGATGGCCAGCACCACGCCTGGAATTGCACCAGGTACTCATTTGAGGCTGAGTCCACCTCGGAGAGGCCCAGGACTGGTTCATATAATCGTTACTGGTGTTGGCAGTGAGCACCATACATGTCCACACACGTGCAAACATACAGAAAGTCACAAATCTGTAGAGTCTCATACCGGGTGGATCGTCCGTGTTGACGGTGGCACTGCCCACGGCTTCCTGTGAACTCTCCGCGAAGACGCCACCACTTCCGTCTGATCAGCAGCCGGGGCAAGGACCTCCTTGAGCTCCCTCTCAAAGAGACGCTCGTCGTCCAGGACGGTCTGTGCAGAGTGGCGCAAAGTGCGGTTGAAAACGACGACAATGCACAGAGGTTGGTGTGGCAGTGCAATCTTCTTCTTCTTATATATAAGAGTCTCCGCGCGCTTGCGGGGATTTGGCTCTCGGACGGTGGGCTTCACGTAGAAATAACATTGCCGGCCGGCACGCCCTAAGCCCGCGGTGGGAATAGGCTATTCCGTTTCCCATCCGTAAAGTTTAAAGTTGTTTAATTAACACGTTTGTGCGGTTTCTATTATTCATTACTTACTTATTGCTCGACATCGACCGTACCAACTGACGCCAATTGCGTGGGGGGGGGGTAGACACTGCCAAGTGATGCGCGTTCGCACGAGCTCATTTCCTTTTACGCGTTTTACAGCAGGCAAGACGTACATACGTAACTCTGCGGACATTTCTTCACAGTGTCATGTCCTCTTCGCCCCCCCCAACACGATGCGTCCACTTTATACTACAGACTCCGTAGATAATAATATTTTACTGCTTACATACCATTATTCTTGCACGGGCGGGGATGCTGGGGGGGGNTAGCGGCCCAGCCCCTAGCCTGGCAACGTGCCAACTCCGCCGCCTCGCCAATGTAGGCCAGGACGGGGCTAAGCATGGCACAAGGCCTCAACACGCCTATGCTAAGTACAGAGTTCCTTGCTTCTTACGCTAACAATTCAAGTCCATTGTTTACTATTGTTAAACACATTAGTTTACAAACATTACAATAATAATGTTTGTGTGCTGATAAAAATATGCTTCATTGCTTAATATTATGAAACAAATACGTTGCCAGATATTACTATATATATATATCTTTGTGTGCACATACCAACTCTGGTTCATTGTTTATCTTTCATTTACACTTATCTCTGCTTATTTCTTAAATGCATCTCTATTGTTTCCATCGCTCACGTCACGCTATTTACTCATACGTAGTACTGCGATACTGATAGCTGTGCCATCATCGGGATTGTTGTGCCCATCGATGTGTGTGTATGAGTCCACGTGTGTGTCTTTGAGTCCATATGTTTGTGCGTGTAGAGCCATGCGTGTCTTTAACTCCATGTCTGTCTTTTTCGAACGGACAACGCCCGATGTGTGTGTGTACGTCAAAGTGTTTGTGTGTGTGTGTCAGTCCAAGTGTGCGTGTAAGTCCATTTGTGTGCGTATCAGTAGCTGTGTGTGTGTTAGTCCATGTGTGTGTGTGTTAGTCCATGTGTGTGTGTTAGTCGATGTGTGTGCATGGCTCCATCTGAGTGTGTATGTGTATTCGTGTGTCTATGTGTGTCAGTCGATGTGTATGTGTGTGTTAGTCCATATGTGTGTGTGTGTAAGTCCACATGTGTGTGTAAGTCCATACATGTGTGTGTGTCTCACTCGATGTGTGTGTGTAAGTCAGTGCGCGTGTGTGAGTCGACATGTGTGTGTTAATCCATGTGTGTGTCAGTCTATGTATGTGTGTAAGTACATGTGTGTGTAAGTACATGTGTGTGTAAGTACATGTGTGTGTAAGTACATGTGTGTGTAAGTACATGTGTGTGGGAGCGGTAGTGTAGCGGTTAGCGCGCTGCGCTATGAACCTGGCGACCCGGGTTCGATTCCCGCTCACGGCTAACACCAGTGACGATTATCTGAACCGGTCCTGGGCCTCCCCTAGGTCGACTCAGCCTTAAATGAGTACCTGGTGCGGTGTGTAAACATCGCCACTGGGGAGACAAAGGCGTCGGGCGTGGTGCTGGCCACCTACCCCTCATGTACCGTTCCGGCCTTCATAGGTGCTCGTTAACAGCACTTGCCCCTACAGTCTGTTAAGGCTATACGGGGATCTTTGTTTATGTCAATGTGTGTGTTAGTGCACGTATGTCTGTGTGTGATTCCATGTGTGTGTGTCTGAGTCGCTGTATGTGTGTACGTCCATATATGTGTGTGTAACTCCATGTGGGTGTATCTAAAGTGGATGTCTATGCGTGTGTGAGTCCATATGTATGTGTGCGTCAGTCCATGTGTGTGTGTCTTAGTCCATATGTGTGTGTGTGTAAGTACACCCAATTCAAGAGCCGAATGGCTCACAGGGCTATACCTAATAAATGAACTTGAACTTTAAATGTGTGTTTACGTCAATGTGTGTGTCAGTCCACGTATGTCTGTGTGTGAGTCGGTGTGTATGTGTGTGTGTGAGTCCCTGTATGTGTGTACGTCGATATGTCTGTGTAACTCCACGTGTGTATGTCAAGTGTGTGTGAGTCCATATATGTGTGTAAGTCGATGTGTTTGTGTGAGTCGATATATGTGTGCGTCTCAGCCATGTGCGTGTGTGTTAGTCGCTTTGTGTGCGTTGCTCCTTGTGAGTAAGTGTAAGTCCATTTCTTTGCGTGTCTGTAGGTCCATGTGTGCGTGCGAGTGAATGTATGTGCTTTATTGACCTGCTCAAGGCCTATGATACCATCAGTAGGCCTGGCCTCTGGGTTGTTCTTCGTGCTTTCGGAGTCCCTCACCCTTTGCTCACGATCCTTAGGACCTTCATGATGGTGAGCGGCCCCACGTCAAACTACGTGGCCGTCAGTCAGAGCCATTCCTCTACACCTTGGGTGTGACAGGGATGTCCTCTGGCTCCCACATTATTTTACATATCTTTTGACCACGTAGTTCGTGAAGCCTTCAGTGACCTATACCGGTGGAATTACCATATGGTACAGATACAATAAGAGGCTGATCGACGCCCGGTGCGGTCAAGGGATGCCTCCCTATTGCTCAATGTATGCCGATGCTCTGGTGATTGCTGCTCACTGCTGCTGAACCTGGAGCTTGTCACTAAGAGGTGGGGCCTCACCATCAGCCCCACCAAAACTAACCATCTGCCTGGGTATTTTATACCATCGAACAATCCAGCCCCACAACTTACAATTGGTGATGCGGCAGTTGTGGAGAGTTGGAGAGATTCCATACCTGGCCAGTGTGCTCATGACCGGCTCCAGTTTGACAGCAGAGGTCTCACTCCAAATTAGTCGGGCGCCATTATCTTTTCATCGGCTGCGTTACGCTGTGTGGAAGCTACCTGGTCTCTCGCTCCGCATGAAGCACCAGGTCTTCTCAGCCACGGTAATTCCCTCCCTTCTCTACGCTTGCAAAACATGCACCCCCTAATGGAACATCTTCGCTGGTTACAAACATTTAGGCTGGCCTGCTAACGATACATCCTGCACTTAACCATATGTGTGTGTGCATCTAAGTCGATGTGTTTCTATGTGTGTAGGTCGATGTCTGTGTGTAAGTCTACATGTGTGTCTGCCTTTTACGCCGGGCAACGCCGGGTACTTACCGCTAGTAATGTTATAAATAAGAGGTTGCTACATAACATGATGGAGCAGCTGGAAGGAGTGAATCCAAACTAGGCATGGAAGGAATTTCCCTCCTGATGGTTTCATGAATTGCCATGATTTGGATTGCAATTCGGCTCAAGAATCTGTTTTTCGTTACCATTGCAGTGGCTGTCGGAAGCAACTGCGAATCCATGAGATGCAACAGAAACAATACAAACAACGCTGACTTGTAAACAATGACGAGGTGATGCACTCCATCTGGTGAGCGTCTCTAAGGGACACGCATTTACATCTTGTCATGATGTAACGGCACAATAATAGTAATGTAGTAGTGTGTAGTGTATAGCAGTATAGTGTAGTGTACAGTAGTGTAGTGTACAGCAGTATAGTGTAGTGTACAGTAGTGTAGTGTATAATAGTGTAGTGTACAGTAGTGTGTAGTGTAGAGTAGGTTATAGTATAATGTAGAGTAGTGTGTAGTGTACAGTAGTGGTGCATAGTAGTATAGTGTCGTGTAGAGTATTATTCAGTGTAGTGTATAGTAGTGTATAGTGTAGAGTAGTGTATAGTGTAGTGTATAGTAGTGTACAGTGTATTGTATAGTGTAGAGTAGTGTGTAGTATAGTGTAGTGTGTAGTATAGTGTAGAGTAGTGTATAGTGTAGTGTCTAGTAGTGTATAGTGTAGTGTATAGTAGTGTAGTGTATAGTGTAGCGTATAGTGTAGTGTATAGTAGTGTAGTGTATAGTGTAGTGTATAGTAGTGTAGTGTCTAGTAGTGTACAGTGTAGTGTATAGTGTAGTGTATAGTAGTGTAGTGTATAGTAGAGTAGTGTATAGTGTAGTGTATATTAGTGTAGTGTATAGTAGTGTACAGTGTAGTGTATAGTATTACCTTCCGTCTCTTGCTGTTCCTGCTGCTGTGTTCAAGGCCGTGACTTGATGGGACTTCTTGGTTCCGCTCAAGGCCTTCTTTGCAGGCTTTGCCTTGTCGCCATTTTCATCGTCAGAATTGGTCACCGCTTGAGACATTTTGCTTGGCGGAAGAGAGGCCGATGAGAAGTCACCGTCTGTGGCGATGCAACACGCACACACATTGACGCGCGTACATCGCTGGGTTTGTTAAACCGATAACCATTTTCGGAATCAAATGGCGGTTATGAAAGTCGGGAATTGGCAATAGTTTACGGTGAGATTTTACTACCGGTGCAGAGGGCCTCCACAAGAGGGAGCTGAAAAGAGGAAATTGCCTACTCTCCCACGCTGCGCAGACACATTGGTAGAGGCGGCAAAGCGCCTCCTCGACCACACACGACCAAGCGCGGTGAACTCATTGACACCGCTGGGTGGAAGAGAGGTGGGGAGGGGATTTAAGAGACTTGCCACGTCGGGATATGGAGTTGAACCAGCGGCTTCTGGATTGCAAGCCCACCGCGCTAACCACGGCAGCTCCATTGCGGATGGATCTAATGCGATTTTACTTTGGTAATGAAATATGACTTGTAATCATTTAAATAAGCCAACGAGTCAATGACCATAATTACAATCGTAACCATCACTACTGTCCACCACATCGTCTGCCATAACCATCATATGTATAGATACCTCACATTCTACTCACCGTCGTCTTCAAAGTCCTCAGGCTGAGTATAATCAAATTTCTTGATCTGCAACACCAATCATTTGGATAAAAGAAAAACAACGAAAGATCAATTCAGGAATAAATCACATTACGTACATGGATTCACGGGCCCACTTGCTGTACTGCCAGGACACCAGTGCCACTGAATTACAATGACACAATGCAAAGCAAGTGCCATGGCAGTGCCTATCGATCTGCAAAGGCGGTTGTCAATCAATGACATTGACGCTGCATTGAAACTCGTCGTCATCGATGAACACGACTCCGGCCAATCAACGAACATGAAGTGACACCAACTAACGGCCATGACACGTAGCCGCCAACACTGTCCCAACTGATCCGATGTACCAATGTCATCAATTACACTATACACTACACTGTACACTACACTACTATACACTACACTATAGACACTACTATACACTACACTACTATATACACTACACTATACACTACACTATACACTGCACTACTATACACTACACTACTATACACTACACTACTATACACTACACTACTATACACCACTATATACACTGCACTATACACTACTATACACTACACTACTATACACTACACTATACACTACTATATACACTACACACTACACGATACACTACACTATACACTACTATATACACTACACTATACACTACTATACACTACACTACTATACACTACACTACTACACCCACTCGTGCTGTACTAGTACACTACTATACACTATACTACTATACACTATAATACACTACTATACACTACACACACTCGTGCTGTACTAGTGACGAATTGGCCACGTTCTGTTCACGCTGACTGCAATCTGGACGGGGTTGGAAGAGCGGCGGAACCTGGGTACGGGTAGCCGGGTATCGGGTAGGGTACGGGTATCGGGTACCCGGTTGCGACCTCTGGGATGTGGGAGGAGATCGGCGTGGCCGGAGGTGAACCCTCCGTGGGTGTGAGGGTGATCGCACTCAACCACCGTCGCCTGGCACTTCGCAGCCCACATGCCTACGGCACCCGGCAAGCCCTGATTGAAGTACTCGCCCCACCACACACACACACAGGGCTCCACTTTACTCAGCGCACTCCGATGAACTAGGGCACGTTTGAGGTTAGAGTGGGAAATAAAAAAATCACGTGATTCCAAATGTTTTTAAATATGGATACACCGCATGATCTGTACCTGGAGTATATTTTAGTTGTCCGGAGAGGCAACGATGATGGGTAGATTGTCAGTGTTGACTATTTGTTCAGTTTGTATTGCCTCCCGGGAAAGCCTGTTTAATTTCTCTGGCCTAATAACAATATCAACAACAGCAATAGAATGTTATAACGAAGCTTCCACGACCAATATTACAAGTCATAATTAGTTAACGTTGGGTTTGGCGTAACCCTACACCACCCGACAGCTCCAATCAAATCAAATTGCCACCACCCACCACTATCATCGCATTCATCACAATCGCCACCACCATCGTTATTTCTACTCTCGTCAACATCATAATCTTTGTCATCAATGTCATCATCACGAATGTCACCACCACTGGCACCACCACCATCAGCAGCATCGTGGCAATATTCACAACCACGAGTTCTCAATACAGCGCCTGCCAAAGAGTGGACTTTCAGACGTGTACACTCCTAAAGAGGAGATGTGGGTCGATATGGATATGCATTAGGTTTAAAACCGCATTGAGGTATTAAAACAAATAATATCAAACATAAGCAATGAAAAAAAAATATGTACGTACAAAAACATGTCATTTATGACAGAGGAAAATCCTGTACAGCCAATCGTTGGAATGAGTTCTCCTTTCACATAATGGAGGATTTTCCAACCAACATTTATATACATTAATACAGTTTCATTCAGAATTAGCTTGACCTGTGATGACTTTTGATTATAATTGTATATATAAGTGATACATTTGTATCAAGCTCTGCATTATTTCCCGCAGCAAAATGGTCCCATTATAGACGTAACTGATCAATGCAATGAACTGAAATAGATACCCAAGAAAGGAGTTCTAGTCCAATGAAGTGTTCAACTTGCCGCCTTTATTACCATCATGACGTCTTCAGCAGCAGCAGCACGGAACAACTTCAGGGAATGGCTCTATCGCAACTCGCGTTTAAAATTGCACAACACGAGCTCTTTGCGACACGTCATGGGCACACAGCGCTTGAATTTTTTGAACGAAACTCGACAATGTTAATAGGCGGAGCAAGAGACAACGTTGAATGCAAAGAGATCATCACGATCTTCTTGGTTCTTTCGGTAAAGTCGCGTAGAAGGGAAATAATAAAATAATAATAAATTTCACATAATAAATACAATTCTCATGACGTTTCGGCCACGACGCTGTCTTTCCGACAGACCTGTTCTCCACCTGAGGACGGCTGCTTGCGTTGTGGCCGAAACGTCATGAGAATTTTATTTTATTTTGTTTTATTTTTATTATTTTATTATTTCCCTTCTACGTGACTATACTGAAAGAACCAAGAAGATGAATCCCTGCAGTCACCAAAGCTTTAAATCGAAAGATAACAGCTGTTTGAATTTTGGGCCACGTCTTTAAATTTCAGGACAATGGGTTGAGAGTTGTGCAGTGAGGCCAGGATGAAAACATTTCTAGTCCGGCCAATATCTCGTGAAGTCATACAGAATTATAACCAGTCTTGCGTTAAAGTTTACACCAAACACTCGTGCTATATAACAATAAACAAAATGCAGAACGAAACTGCTCTACAGACTCTAACGAAAAGCATTAAAACTAAGTTATTCAGATGATTTTCATCCATGTGCTAACAAAAAACGTGCTATTGAATTGGAATAAAGGGCTTTCACTGTTAAACTGTGCCTCAGATTTCAGCCAAGGCAGCTGAGGTTGTCTTCGGCGGTGTTTCAAGTCAGTCTAGCAGCCGTGCTTTAGGCCGTGGCTGCAGGCAGCGAGCAGTCACCTCACAGCGGGCTGCGGCAATCTCTACGGTGGCAAGTCAGGTTAGCTTACAGCAGACCGTACCTATTGAGGCATGGCGGGTCTTGTATACGCTGAGTAATGGCGAGTTGAGTTGCACTTGGGCTGTCAGTGGTAGTAGCCCTTGAATGGGCAGTGCTTGTCCCAGACAAGGCCATGGTTCAGTGGCAAACCGTGGTAGTGCTCGGTGTTTGGAATGTATCACTCGCAGACCGTGGCAAGTGGAATGGCTTAGTGGCTGACTGGGACATGTCATGGCATGTTGAAAGAGTCAGTGGCTGGTGGCTGTGGCGGGCTGTGGTGGTTGTGGTGATCTGTGGTGATCCGTGGTGGTCCGTGGTGATCCGTGGTGGTTTCATGTTGAGTCAGGGTGGAGAGGCGTCAGCTTGGCTCGTTTCGAGAGGCCAAGATGCAAGGCCGGACCTGATGTGGTTAAAGGGGGGGGGGTTAGGCTACGACAGTAACACACGCTAACTCACATTCTAAATGATGTTTTAAGTCGTCATTATTTCTGGTGACATGGAGGGGCCTTCGTTCATGGGTGGATAAACAAAGGAAAAAAAACCAATTATCATATTTTTACTGGCAAATGAGGTTCCAACGATCTACAATCTGAGTACGACGCTTCGTCCAGTGATCACAACCAGCATCATCAGGCGGACAACAGACAGACCAGTGCATTTGCTCTGCAACACGACGGTGGGCTGAAGCATGAACCCATCGGTGAAAAAACTATTATCTACCTCCGACAAGGCGTCGTTCGCGCCCCCCCCCCCGCGTGCCCCCCCCGCGTGCCCCCCCCCCCCCCCCGTGTGCCCCCCTCACCTGCTCCCGCTCAGCAAGTCGTGGAAGGCGCCCAGCCCCAGGTAGCAGATCTCGGACAACTCCAGCAGGAGGCTGAGGGCGGCGATGGCGTACATGAGCAGGAGGAAGATGGTCTTCTCCGTGGGGCGAGACACGAAGCAATCCACGCGGTGTGGGCAGGGGTGGCGGACGCACTCGAAGCGTGGGGCCACCTCAAAGCCGTAGAGCAGGTACTGGCCTGCCAGGAAGCCCATCTCGGCCAGCGTACGCGCCAGCAGCTGGAGGGTGTAGGCCGCCATCAGCCCGTCAGACTTGATCCTCCAACGCTCGTTGTGTTGCCAAGGCTCCCGCTTGCCCTCTTCTTCACCCTTCTCCTCCACCTCCTCCTCCTCCTCCACATCCACCTCCTCCTCCTCCACCTCCTCCTCCTCCTCCACCTCCACCTCCTCCGTGCATTCAACCGCGCGGTCGACTCGCTTGGCCCGCTTGTTCCGTTGGTCTCGCTTGAGCTCGATCCTGACCACGGCAGAGAGCGCGCGGCGGCGCCGTTCAAGTCCCGGTGTGAAGCGTCGGGGCGAGTGAAAGTGTAAGTGCTCGCTCGCTGCGAAACGCGACATCACGACGACCAACAGAGACGGACACGGCGCTGTCCGGGATCCCACTCCCGATTGTCGCCTCCGAGAGACGCTTGAAGTGTCAAGTGAGCACCTGGTGCGACGTGCAAGAACTTCGCCAACCGGGGAGGCAAACGCAGCCGGCGTGGCTCTGGCCACAGACCCCTCGGGGCTTTGAAGCGCCGCTCGCGAGAAGCACTTATCCCGACGGCCTTTGGAGACTACGCGGGGACTTTTGTCTTTGTGCGCGTGTGGCCCGTGTGCGTGTGTCTGTGTGTGTGNCTGCGTGTGTCTGTGTGTGTCTGCATGTGTCTGTGTGTGTCTGTGTGTCTGTGTGTGTCTGCGTGTGTCTGTGTGTGTCTGCGTGTGTCTGCGTATGTCTGTGTGTGTCTGCGTGTGTCTGTGTGTGTCTGCGTGTGGCCCCGTCTGCGTGTGTCTGCGTGTGTCTGTGTGTGTCTGTGCGTGTGTCCGCGTGTGTCTGTGTGTGTCTGCGTGCACGTGCGTGTGTCTGTGTGTGCGTGTGTCTGCGTGTGTCTGTGTGTGCGTGTGTCTGTGTGTGTCTGCGTGTGTCTGTGTCTAGAATCCAAATTCCCCCCCCGCTGTGAAACACTCCCTCCGGGGACGTGTGTACCTGGTGATGCGATGAACAGCGAAGCCGAGGTACAGGATGGTGGGCGTGGCGACGGCGATGATCTGGAACACCCAGAAGCGGACGTGCGATAGTGGCGCGAAGCTGTCGTAGCAAACGTTCTCGCAGCCGGGCTGCGCCGTGTTGCACGTGAAGCGGCCTTGCTCGTCGTAGTAGATCGACTCGCCGGCCACCGTCGTGAGAACGATGCGGAAGATGAGGAAGGTGGTGATCCACAGCTTGCTCAGGAATGTGGAGTGTCGGTGAACCTCCTCCAGCAGCTGTGTCAGGTAGCCCCAGCTCATCGTGAACGCCGCTCAGATGCAAAGACGCCGCTGCGGGGAAACGTTCTAGTTTGTACGGGCAACTAGTGTCACTTAGAAACATTCAACTTCAGGACTTTGAGAGATGATCAAATAACCTGTCCCGTTTGTCCAGTTGCCCGTTTGGAATGAGAGTCGTAAGTTCAACCTCCACGCACAATAGATGACAGTGGTGGCATCCACATCTATAAAACGTGAAGAACCAGTGGCATCTACATCTACAGAACGTGAAGAACCAGTGGCATCTACATCTACAGAACGTGAAGAACCAGTGGCATCTACATCTGCAGAACGTGAAGAACCAATGGCATCTACATCTGCAGAACGCGAAGAACCAGTGGCATCTACATCTACAGAACGTGAAGAACCAGTGGCATCGACATCTGCAGAACGTGAAGAACCAGTGGCATCTACATCTGCACAACGTGAAGAACCAGTGGCATCTACATCTGCACAACGTGAAGAACCAGTAGCATCTATATCTGCACAACGTGAAGAACCAATGGCATCTACATTTACAGAACGTGAAGAGCCAGTGGCATCTACATCTGCAGAACGTGAAGAACCAATGGCATCTACATCTACAGAACGTGAAGAACCAGTGGCATCTACAGAACGTGAAGAACCAGTGGCATCGACATCTGCAGAACGTGAAGAACCAATGGCATCTACATCTACAGAACGTGAAGAACCAGTGGCATCTACATCTGCACAACGTGAAGAACCAGTGGCATCTACATCTGCAGAACGTGAAGAACCAGTGGCATCTACATCTGCACAACGTGAAGAACCAATGGCATCTACTATTACAGAACGTGAAGAGCCAGTGGCATCTACATCTGCAGAACGTGAAGAACCAATGGCATCTACATCTACAGAACGTGAAGAACCAATGACATCTACATCTACAGAACGTGAAGAACCAGTGGCATCCAGTGGCGGCTCCTGCAAAATCTCTCAGGGGGGCAAATGTCTGGATGATTGATAAGGATAAGGTCCACCCATGCAATGGATAAATTAACAGCTTAAGCATGTAAAGGCAACTTCACTTCTTTAATATTAATGAAAAATAGAGTGACTCTTACAATACATCTTGTTTGTTTCTATACTCACTATTAAAACAAACCACTCAAGTTTGTTTTATTAAAGATTCCACTAGGTGGCGACAAATTATATTGTTGGATGAAACGTGCTTACGTATGATGACGTAAGCACGTATGATGACGTAAGCACGTTAGGGCGAGCCCTCCCGGAAGCCATAGAGAATGCATTGCAGCGCCCCGTTCGAAAAAAAAACATCTTTGAATGTAAGTCTATGGGACCACTCGGGGCGATACTCAGCCGGAGTGAAATCGCCCAAAAAGAGGCGGTACTCCACAGAACGTGACATGACGCTGATTGGACTATATCCAGAGGCACAGTGACGGCTAGCGTGACTCTGTGGTTGAATGACATTGGTGGTGCGTCGCCCAATCGCCCTAATGAAGAAACCATCCCTGGTGGCATCTACATCTGCAGAACGTGAAGAACCAGTGGCATCTACATCTGCAGAAGGTGAAGAACCAGTGGCATCTACATCTACAGAACGTGAAGAACCAATGGCATCTACATTTACAGAACGTGAAGAACCAGTGGCATCTACATCTACATAACGTGAAGAACCAGTGGCATCTACATGTACAAAACGTGAAGAACCAGTGGCATCTACATCTGCAGAACGTGAAGAACCAGTGGATTCTACGTCTACATGAGATTATATGACTTTTAAGGCTATTCTCTGTGTTTGGTGTACATGCCATACACCACGTTTGGATCGACAGAAGTCAAGTTGGACTTACAAACGGTACCTCTGGAACCTAACCTTGGTAACGTAAGTTGAGTTCGCTCAGCGTTGTGTCCACACGCTCACACAACAACAACAGCCATTCGGCAGTCAACCCAAGGCACCTACCATGGGTTGGCTGACAGATGGCTGGCCGATGCAACAACTGTGCACCCTACTGTGAATACTCGCTGCGCTTTAAACGCCCGGCGCTCCGCTCGTTGTTGTGAGCGTCGCTCCTCTGCCCTCCGTTGTTGCTGGAGGGCGACTGCCTCCAACTGATTCTAGATTTGAAGCTTTCGTGACTGCAAGGATTCATACTCTTAGGTTATTTCGGTAAAGTCACGTAGGTAAAAATATTAATAAATTATAAAAACTTATCATGGAAATGAAATAATAAATCACGACTTTTAGGAGGCAACCCAAGTCTCCGTCATCAGGTGGGACGTCAAAGCTAAATTGACTGTATCAAGTGAGGCAAATTCCAAGTGACAAGCTCTTAAATACAAGTTAAGGGGGAGGAGGGAGGGTATCTGAATGTTAAATGCGGGATGTCAACACTCGGTAAAGTAGAATAGTACCTGTCAAATAAGATGGTACAAATATGTGTAGTTAAATCTTTTACCGTGATGATGGGTATAAACTAATCATTGGAAAGATGTTATTAACCATGTAACAGTCACTCACCCACTCACTCACCCACCAACTCACCCACTCATCCACTCACTCACTCACCCACCCACTCACTGTCACTCACTCACCAATTAATCCACTCATCCACTCACTCACCCACCCACTCACCACCCACTTACTGTCACTCACTCACCAACTCAGCCACTCATCCACTCACTCACCCACCCACTCACCCACCCACTCACCCACCCACTCACCCACCCACTCACTCAGGCACTCACCCACCAACTCACTCAGTCACTCACTCACCCACCTACCCAGTAACTCACCCACCCAATCACTCACCCACCCACTACCCACTCACCCACTCACTCGGCCACTCACCCACCCACTACCTACTCACCCACCCACTCACTCAGTCACCCTACTTTATAGACTGTACCTATGTGTACAGTCTACAATATAGACTGTGTCTTTATTATAGACTGTATCAGAGGTAATATTGTTATTTCTATTAATATTATTTTTATCATTAATTTTTATTTTTACCTACGTGACTTTACGACAAAAAACCTAAGAGTATACCTCCAACTGCCCAGTAGTAGCAGCGTCCTTCACGAGCCTCCTCCTCCTGCTCCACAGAGGCTGATCCACTCAGCTCCACATCACTCCATCTCTTCTCTTGCCGTGCAGACGTTCGCTCACACACAGCCACAGCAGCAAGGAGAGACAAAGACGGCAGCGGCTGCGTAGGAGACAGAGCGCAGAGAGAGAGAGAGANCAGCAGGAGGGTGGTGGTGGGGTCAGACCTCTGCTGGAGCGCAGGAGACGATCAGCTGGGAGAAGACGCAGCGAGTGGAGGAGACGCCTTAGCAGATGCACGTGGCAAAGACGCCATCTTCCTGCCCCTCCCCCTCACCTTCGCCCTCCCCCACATCCGCCCCCCCTCCACATCCGACCCCCTCTCCACTTCCGGCCCCCCCTTCTTCGCCCTCACTTCGGACTATTTATTGTTGAATATTTTTATTATTTTTTACTTCCATTCTACGTGACTTTACCGAAAGAACCAAGAAGATGAGTCACTTGTTGTTTTTTTCTTCTTGGTTCTTTCGGTAAAGTCACGAAGAATGGAAATAATAAAATAATGAAAAACATTTACATAATAAAAAACTACATTTTTTGTGTTATTTTATTAAGATATTTTTTTCCCATTTTTTATTATTTTATTATTTCCATTCTACGTGACTTTACCGAAAGAACCAAGAAGATGAATCCCTGCAGTCACGAAAGAAGCTTTAAATCGAAAGAGTCACGTGTTGTTGACGACCACGTGGTGTTCCGGCCAGGCGCTAGAGGCGTCACCCCATTGGTGGATGACGACACAGACCTCGCCTCGGCTATAAAGACCCTCCCCACTCGGCCACGTGCTTCAGATGCTTGGAGCGGCAGTGGAGCTGATCACAAACATCACCCAGCAGTGCAGAGTGGAGCTGGGACGACTTCTGTACGTAGTAGGTGAGGCATTCACTCGAGGCTGTGTTGTCAGACACGTGTTGTTGTAGTTGAGTATAACATTTATTAAGTAACACATCGGGGTCGTTTGCGTGTACGTGACGATTATCTGAACCGGTCTTGGGACTCCCCTAGGTCGACTCAGCCTCAAATGCGTACCTGGCGTAGCGGTGTAGTGTAGTGAACATCGCTAGCCCTAGGGGAGACAAAGGCGGTCCATTAATTAATCTATAATAAAGGGGAGGGGGTGTTTTGAGTTAGATCGCAAAAAACAGAAAATAACCTTTATGGAGAATGTCGGTATCGTGAAAACCTACGTGTTCAACTAACCCACTAATGCCCACATTTTTTTCCCAGAGGTTTATTCAAATTTGTTAAATATTATACTAAACCTTTTCTCGTAAAAATAAGATTTTTTAAATACGTAGTTTTATTTTTATTATTTCCATTCTACGTGACTTTACCGAAAGAACCAAGAAGATGAATCCCTGCAGTCACGAAAGCTTTAAATCGAATTTTTTTTATATAGTTAAAATATACAATATACAGGCAGTCCTCTACTTACGACGGAGATGCGTTACGACGACCCCATTATCACAAGTCGAAAATATTGTAAGTCGAAGATGGCCTATACCCTATAGCCTACCCAGGAGTCTTACAGAATGGTGATAATTTAGCAACACAGAGCAATTTACAGTAGCGTGCTGTATAAACTATATACTGTGTGTACTTATTAATTACAATACTGTATTGCACAGTAAAATGTAAAGTTAAAAAACAAGGTAAATTCTTAGCCTACAAATATTGAACTGCGATTTAATAGAAAGTTTTGTCAAGAAACAATCCTATCTGCTATAAAAAAAACACTTTTAGCATGCATTGAACGTATCGTATCGTGGTAACATTAAAATGTAATCGCTAAAGCTACGTATCATAGTGTAGTGTATAGTAGTGTATAGTGTAGTGTATAGTAGTGTAGTGTATAGTGTATGTATAGTGTAGTGTATAGTGTAATAGTGTAGTGTATAGTGTAGTGTATAGTAGTATAGTGTATAGTGTAGTGTATACATAGTGTATAGTATAGTGTATAGTGTAGTGTATAGTAGTGTAGTGTATAGTGTAGTGTATAGTGTAGTGTATAGCATAGTGTATAGTATAGTGTAGTGTATAGTAGTGTATAGTGTAGTGTATAGTATAGTGTATAGTAGTGTATAGTAGTGTATAGTGTAGTGTATAGTAGTATAGTGTAGTGTATAGTAGTGTATAGTGTAGTGTATAGTAGTGTATAGTGTGTATAGTAGTGTAATGTATAGTAGTATATAGTGTAGTGTATAGTGTAGTGTATAGTAGTGTAGTGTATAGTAGTATATAGTGTAGTATAGTAGTGTATAGTGTAGTGTGTCGTGTATAGTGTAGTGTATAGTATAGTGTATAGTAGTGTAGTGTATAGTAGTATATAGTGTAGTATAGTAGTGCAGTGTGTAGTGTATAGTAGTGTAGTGTATAGTGTAGTGTGTAGTATAGTAGTGTATAGTGTAGTGTGTAGTGTATAGTGTAGTGTATAGATGCATTGAACGTATCGTAACGTATCATATTGTACTGTACTCACCAAGATCCTGTTTGTCGTCTGCACACGTGAACGATGTTAAGGTTGTTGATGGCAATTTTGTGGTGTCGCTGTCACCATCGTAACATCGAATATCATAAGTCTGCCCATCGCAACTTGGGTTCTTTCGGTAATGTCACGTGGGTAGAGAAATAACACTGGTCAACACATTTTCTGGCATGAGGTATTCCAACGGTTTTAATGTAATTTTGGGGTGCTGATTCCACATCTGGCATCAGTTTTTGCCTATCACCTCAGGTTTTTTGAGATATCAAATATTGCATTTTCAATAAAAACTGTAGAAGAAAAATATTAAATGAATGTGGATATATACATAAAATGATATTATAAACACACCATCCTAAAAATACAGCACCGTATTTTAACACTAAAGCAGTCACTCACTCGCAACGACTTGCAATCGTAAGTGACAGAGTTAATTTCAGGTAAAATCAATGAAAATGGGGTATGCCGAGAGCATAAAAATGAGATGTGATAGAGCAAATCTGAGATCAGATTTGGAATCAGCACCCTGAAATTAGTCTAGAACAGCTGCAAAAGTCCAGGCCAGAAAAAATGTTTTTTTTTTTGACCAGTGTGATAGATCACGACGTTTCGATCGCAACACAAGCAATCGTCATCAGGTGGGACATCCACGGCGAGACAAACACGCCGACTTCAGCAGTTCTTGCTGCTCCCCAAGCGTGAGGGCAGGAGCTGGATTGGCTCTCGACCATTACCCTGTTCAGATTTAACGCTTTCGTGACTGCAGGGATTCATATTCTTGGTTCTTTCGGTAAAGTCACGTAGAATGGAAATAATAAATAATAAAATAATACAAATAAAACATAATAAAATAATGGCCGAAACGTCGTGAGAATTTTTTTATTGTTTTATTTTTATTATTTNATTATTTCCATTCTACGTGACTTTACCGAAAGAACCAAGAATATTACCCTGTTCGTGACCTTGACCCTGCTACTGACTTTGACCCCGTGCCTGACCCTTGACCCTGCCCCCGAGGGCAATGCCTGCATAGGTGCTGCTACTCGCTACTAACACCACTTGCCCTACAACAGTCTACATGGGGGGGGTGGGGGGATAGTTGTGTTTGCATTGACATTTTGAGTTGAAGTTTCTACTTGAAATAAATAATTCAAGTGAACACAGACATTGGGGATTTGTTTGTGTGTGTGTGAACGTGTTAAACTGTGTGTGCGCACGTGTTCAATAAACCGTGTGTGTGCGCGTGTTAAACTGTACGTGTGTGTACGTGACGATTATCTGAACCGGTCCTGGGACTCCCCTAGGTCGACTCAGCCTCAAATGCGTACCTGGCGTAGCGGTGTAGTGTAGTGAACATCGCTAGCCCTGGCCACCCACCCCTCGTGTGCCACAGTGCCAGGTTGCTACTGCTACTCGCTATCAACGCCACTTGACCCAGCAGTCTGTTCAGGCTGTAGAGGGGGTCTTTGTGTTTGGAGCGAGCGTGAGGAGTGAGTATGGTGTGAGCCAGGGAGTGTTGAACCCTGTCACTCTCTCTCTCTCTCATCAGGACTCTGCCTGGACTCCCCAGAACCTCAGAACAACGTTGAGGAAGACTCAGCGTGAGTGATTTTCTCGCTCTCACTCTTCACACTCACTCGCTACCTCACTGACTCAGTCACTACCCTCACGCATTCACTACACTCACTCGCTACCTGCACTCATTCACTCACCACCCTCACTATCCTCACTCGCTACGCACCCAGTTTGTGTGACTAGTGCTGTACTAGTAACGAATTGGCAAGTTCTGTTTACGTGACCAACCCTGTTACTAATTGGCTGTGTCGCGTGGTGAAGGGTTTACAAAAACCTGTAATATGGATCATATTGGTCGCGAAAACCTACGTTTTAAACGTAGGCTTTCACAACAAATATCCATCATAGAGCTTTTTGGGTTGGATCACGTAAATACGAACGTGTCGCGATAGTGCCGATCGTTGTGTTGGTGGTACAGGTGTGCGCGTTGCATCGCCGGCACGACAAGCCAGGAACTTCCATGGAGAGAGGGGGAGAGGAGCGGAGGGAAGAAGAGGCCAAGGCAGAGAGCCAACTTGGAACAGGCTTGACGACGAGCGGAGAGGCTACGGTGCAGACCGAGCCGCCCAGAGGGAGCAGCTGCAGGGAGAGCAGCTCTGAGCGTGAGAGACGAGGAGAGACGGGACAACCTGGCCAGAGCCGGGCATGAGGGGGCACAGGGGACAGGGGGGCAGGAGGGGGCACAGGGGGCAGAGGGCATGAGAGGGGGCTCAGGGCGGGAGATGGCAGGAGAGGCAACCTCCAGACGACAGGGCCAGGTGGGAGCAAGAGGGAGCCAGGAGGAGGGTGGTGTTGCCGGTGATGCTGAGACCGATGGACGTGGCGAGGGGTGCGGAGGAAAGAGGTGGGGGAGGCAGGCCGGGGGGGGGGAGGCGGGGCCAGAGCGATGGCAGACAGGAGAGAGAGACAAATGTGGCAGGGGTTTTGTGAGGAAGCCGTGGAGGAGGGAGAGGAGCGCCGAGAGACGAGTTCGCGAGACAGACGTCCGTAGCGCGAACGATGTCGGGGCTGAAGGCCATCGAGAAGAAATGGCCGGGTAGGAGAGCCAGAGGCAGGAGAGGGGAGGCTGGTAGAGGAGACTTTAGAGGGCAGATTCACACACAGAGACCCAAAGATTCATAGAGACCATAGATTCACACAGAGACCCATAGATTCACACACAGAGACCCGTAGACGCACACAGAGACCCATAGGTTCACACACAGACCCACAGACTCACACAGAGACCCATATATTCACACAGATGTAATAAAGGACTCTGTCAGGCGATGTTGGTCTCCGTTCGTCCTTTATTTGGGTTCGTCTCCGCACCCNACTGGCCTCCTCCTCAGACCAGCGTCGTCTCGCACGCGCCCGCGCACGCTCTCCTCCCTCAGCTCCTCCACTCCTCCTCAAACCCCGCTGGTCCTGACAAGGGACCAGCGTCTCCTCTCGCGTGCCACGCACACTCTGCTAGTCACTCACTAGCTACGTGTGCCCCACACGCTCTGCTAGCCACTCCGCTAGCCCCGTGTGCCCCGCACACTCTGCTAGTCACTCACTAGCTATGTGCGCCCCGCACACTCTTCTCTCGCTCCGCACACCCTGGCGACGGTGTGCCAAGCCCCATCAGCCACGTGGCTGATGGCGCGGCGGCCACCCAACGACCGGCCCGATCTCTTCCGGGCTCCCCTCTATAACCTCTCTCCCACGTGACCCTGACTCCTCCCTTCCGGATCGTCAGATCCGCTCTTCCACCTCCAACACCCCGGTCGTGTGATTGGGTCAGAGTCCAGCAGCAACCTCATTTACGCTCGCATTACACAGAGACCCGTAGACTAACACAGAGACCCATAGATTAACACACAGAGACGCGTAGACTACACAGAGACCCAGAGATTCACACAGAGACCCATAGATTCACACAGAGACCCATAGATTCACACAGAGACCCGTAGACTAACACAGAGATCCGTAGACTAACACACAGAGACGCGTAGACTACACAGAGACCCATAGATTCACACAGAGACCCATAGATTCACACACAGAGACCCATAGATTCACACAGAGACCCGTAGACTAACACAGAGACCCGTAAACTAACACAGAGACCCGTAGACTAACACACAGAGACGTGTAGACTACACAGAGACCCATAGATTCACACAGACCCATAGATTCACACAGACCCATAGATTCACACAGAGACCCGTAGACTAACACAGAGACCCGTAGACTAACACAGAGACCCATAGATTCACACAGAGACCATAGACTAACACAGAGACGCATAGATTCACACAGAGACCCATAGATTAACACAGAGACCCGTAGACTAACACAGAGACCCGTAAACTAACACAGAGACCCGTAGACTAACACACAGAGNCGCGTAGACTACACAGAACCCATAGATTCACACAGAGACCATAGATTCACACACAGAGACACATAGATTCACACAGAGACCCGTAGACTAACACAGAGACCCGTAAACTAACACAGAGACCCGTAGACTAACACATAGAGACGCGTAGACTACACAGAGACCCATAGATTCACACAGAGACCCATAGATTCACACAGAGACCCATAGATTCACACAGAGACCCGTAGACTAACACAGAGACCCATAGACTAACACAGAGACCCATAGATTCACACAGAGACCCATAGACTAACACAGAGACACATAGATTCACACACAGAGACCCATAGATTCACACAGAGACCCGTAGACTAACACAGAGACCCGTAAACTAACACAGAGACCCGTAGACTAACACACAGAGACGCGTAGACTACACAGAGACCCATAGATTCACACAGAGACCCATAGATTCACACACAGAGACCCATAGATTCACACAGAGACCCGTAGACTAACACAGAGACCCGTAAACTAACACAGAGACCCGTAGACTAACACACAGAGACGCGTAGACTACACAGAGACCATAGATTCACACAGAGACCCATAGATTCACACACAGAGACCCATAGATTCACACAGAGACCCGTAGACTAACACAGAGACACATAGATTCACACAGAGACCCATAGACTAACACAGAGACGCATAGATTCACATACAGAGACCTATAGATTCACACAGAGACCCGTAGACTAACACAGAGACCCGTAAACTAACACAGAGACCCGTAGACTAACACAGAGACGCGTAGACTACACACAGACCCATAGATTCACACAGAGACCATAGATTCACACACAGAGACCCATAGATTCACACAGAGACCCGTAGACTAACACAGAGACCCGTAAACTAACACAGAGACCCGTAGACTAACACAGAGACGCGTAGACTACACACAGACCCATAGATTCACACAGAGACCATAGATTCACACAGAGACCCATAGATTCACACAGAGACCCATAGATTCACACAGAGACCCGAAACTAACACAGAGACCCGTAGACTAACACAGAGACCCATAGATTCACACAGAGACCCATAGACTAACACAGAGACGCATAATTCACACAGAGACCCATAGATTCACACAGAGACCGTAGACTAACACAGACCCATATAACACAGAGACCCATAGACTAATACAGAGACCCATAGATTCACACAGAGAACCGTAGACTAACACAGAGACCATAGATTCACACAGAGACCCGTAGACTAACACAGAGACACATAGATTCACACAGAGACCCGAGACTAACAGAGACGCATAGATTCACATACAGAGACCTATAGATTCACACAGAGACCCGTAGACTAACACAGAGACCCGTAAACTAACACAGAGACCCGTAGACTAACACACAGAGACGCGTAGACTACACACAGACCCATAGATTCACACAGAGACCATAGATTCACACAGAGACCCATAGATTCACACAGAGACCCGTAGACTAACACAGAGACCCGTAAACTAACACAGAGACCCGTAGACTAACACAGAGACGCGTAGACTACACACAGACCCATAGATTCACACAGAGACCCATAGATTCACACAGAGACCCATAGATTCACACAGAGACCCATAGATTCACACAGAGACCCGAAACTAACACAGAGACCCGTAGACTAACACAGAGACCCATATAGACTAATACAGAGACCCATAGATTCACACAGAGACCTAGACTAACACAGAGACCCATAGATTCACACAGAGAAAAAAAAACCATAGACTAATACAGAGACCATAGATTCACACAGAGACCCGGAGACTAACAGAGACCTAGACAACATAGAGACCCATAGATTCACACAAGACCCGTAGACTAACACAGAGACCATAGATTCACACAGAGACCCGACTCACACACAGACCGTAGACTAATACAGATACCCATACATTCACACAGAGACCCGTAGACACCATAGAGACCATAGATTCACACACAGAGACACGCTCACCCACCCACTCATGGAGGAGCAGCAGCAGCAGCAGGATGGGAGCCTCCACTTCCAGCACCGCTTAGAGGTCACAGGTCATAGAGGTCACAGCTGACTGCCTCGCTGGGCTATTCCACACACTTCGCCAGCCCTCCACCACCCAGCCTGCCCTCTCTTTACCCTCCCCCCGGAGCGGTGCTGGGCCTCCCTACGTCCACTCTGCCCCAAATGAGTGTGCCTGCTGCTGGGTCTGTGGTGAACATCACCGCCGGGGAGACAAAGGCGGTCGGTCAGGGTGGTACCACAGTGCCGGCCTCTATAGGTGCGTGAGTCGCAGCACTCACCCGACTGTCTGTTCAGGCTGCACGGGCATGGGGAATCGTTGCCTTTGCGTTGACATTTTCAGTGAAGATTCTCGGTAAAAAAAACGAATTTGATAAACAAACATTTGGAATTTTTGTGCGCACAATGTTTTCTCACCTGCAACTCAATCCGTCGTGAGAATTGGAAATGCAAAGGGGAGGGGGGTGCAGTAACAAGCAGCCACGTGACAATTCAGCGTTGGACGATTTTGTCGGAGAGCCCCTGAACTGAACCTTGTGGCAGAACCCGGGTCCCAAATAAAGAGTCTAAAAGCGTGACGTTGAATTTGGAGAGAAAACCCGGAGGACCCTAGAAAAATCCACTTGAGCACGGAGAGAGAGAGACGCAAACTCCAAATATACAGCAGCAGGCGTCAGGGTGAAGATCGATCCCACAAACTCCTGTATACTACGCGAGGTAGTCAGCATCTCCTAGCCACTATGATGAGAGACACGCAAACTCAAAATATACAGCAGCAGCAGGCATCATCAGAGTCGGGATCAAACCCACGACCCCTGTATACCAGCGAGGTAGTCAACATCTCCTAGCCATTGTTTCACGGCGTGCACCCTGTGTCATTTACACTTTGAATTTCGCAGCATTTCCATTCCTTCATTCTCGCAGAAATAATCTCAACGTTTGTGTCACATGACGGTTGATTTGGAGCGTTCACCGCCCTTTGGTTATAGTTGGTTTCACACAATTGAAATGTCTACTTATTTCTTTATGAATAAAATGCCGCGTCTGTTCGCCTCTTCAGGATGTACAACTTTGTTTTCCTGTTGCTCCAACTGAAAGTGCCACATCAGCAAAGATAAGCCAGCAACGGTTGAAGGTTATTTTTTGTTCACCATTGGCCACCAGATTGTTTGAGAGTCTTCATCCATTCTGAAACGTGTCCCAGAGGAACGGCCACTCCGAATGGAGCCATGGGCTCAGGCATTTGAAAGCGGAAATCTCGCTCTGAATCAGTTGGGTGGCATTTTATTCGCCTTTGTAACGCTGCCGCGTGGAACCTGCCTGGTCTATCAATCCTTGTGGAAGCTTCGGGTCTTCTCGGCCACGGTCATGCCCCTCCCTTCTCTCTGCTTGTGTAATGAGCGACTTCCACGACACGTCGTATAGAGGGTACTTCTTTATTTCTCACACTGAGCACAACACAGGCCAGCACTGGTTCTTCCTCTTCACTGAATACAACTCGAGGCAATAACACCTCCACTGGCTACACACACAGCCGATCACTCGGCGAGGTCCCTCGCCCTCACTCGTCTCCGCCGCTGGCTGGCGGCGTGACGATGACGGCGATGGAACCAACGCAGATCTTCCACGTGGCCGGACGATGGAGAGCAATGTGGTGAACAGCGACACAGCCAGGACCCAGGACCCCTCACCCGCCCGAGCCACACGTCCGCTCCTCCTTATATCCCCCAGGCGTGGCTAAGCCCGCTCCAGCCACGCCCTCTCGTGGAACGTTCCAGCAGGTTCCCGGAGCATCTCGGCTAGCCCCTCCTGTTACCTTTGCCCCAGATACGCCTCCTTCCCCGATTGGCTGTTACCTCTGTGGCTGTAACCGTGAAACTCTTCCAGGCCAGCTGGTGTCACTTTGTCATGTCAACATAACCCTGTCATTACACTTGTGAAACGGACCCTTCAATGGAACATCAGCGTTACACAACCAACGAAAAGATAATGCGCTCGACTGATTTGGAGACCTCTGCTGTGAAACCGGAGCCGGTCATGAGCACACTGCCCAGGTATGGGAAACTCTCCACTCTCTCCACAACTGCCCATCACCGATTGGGAGTTGTGGGGTGGAGTGCCCGATGGTACAAAATGCCCGGCAGGTGTTTCACACACGCGCACACACACAACAACAACCGCCATTCGCCACTAAGTGGCGGTGACGTCACCACGACGCTTGTGCCAGGCCATGTGCACCTTAAGGCCACGTGAAGTGTCGAACGCCCGCCGGCAGGAGGTCACACACACACAACACCAAAGTCATGGTGAGTTTGAAGTAATTCTGTCGAGCAGAACTTTGAAGGTTAATTTGTATTCACATCGAGTAAAGCGCCGCCCTCATCAAACACCGAAGACGTGTCTGCGGTGTACAGTTGGCATGCTGGACTCCTCCAGGTCGCTGGTTCCATTCGATCTCCAGCAAAGCAGATTCAATGTGAGCATGCTACTTCAGTCCCACATCATCTGCCCAACCAATATATTCATGGATTCATCACAGTGATTCAAGTACAAGGTCGTGTGGTGGGTAATGTGTGGGTACGACCACTTTGTCCAGAATGTTTGACAGGTGTGGGTAGGTTGGTCAAATGCTATTAACTCTTTAACTAAACTCTTTGTTATTTCACTGTAAGGCCCACTAAGCTATATAGCGCTTTTTTCAGAAGCAATCTGGCCACAAATGATAGCTCAACGAAGTGGCCTATCGTGTGGATATCTATAGCAGCCAAATATTCAACGCGTGTTCTAAATGTGGAGGGAAAACCGGACGACCCGGAGAAAAATCCATGGACAACTCGGAGAAAGAGAGACACGCAAACTCCAAATATACAGAGTGGGGTGGTGGTGATGGGGTCGCTGCGCGGGTATTTAACGGGGGCACATTCCATTAAACCCACGAATTGATGGTGTCACACTTGACGTGACGACCAGAGGTTACTGAATACGACAGTTTAATGATTGGGCAAGTTTCTTAAATCTGTCCAGCCAGTGGTTATCATGTTATGTGTACGCCGCAGTCTAGCGGGAGGTCGCGGTGAGGTGGGTGGGTGGGGTAAAGTGTGAATACGCCCAACTCTTTAAACTCCTCTGATCAGCATGGAAGAGGAGGCCAAACACACTCTGGAGTTCACTGGACGGAGGCTCTTCCACCAGTAGGGCGTAGCGAGAAATCCCTGTTGCCATTGATTCGTCTGTGATGGTTTCTGAGAAAAGACGTGGCACAATAGCTGTTAGTTACCCCAAAAGTCGTCTTGCGTATAGATGTTAGTGTATGAACACATTGTCCTGCGGAGGAGCTGGTAGGAACGTTGGGTTGCTCGCTCAATGGCCTGCAGGGTCAACGGCCATGCTTATAAGGGCTTATGATGATGATGGGCCATTGTGCCCCAGGCTGTGGTCAGATTTGTCATCTTGCACTCCAACAGCAGCGCTTAGGAGAAGCCACTGGTGGCAGTAAGTGGCTGGGCTCAAATATCAATTGACAATTCAATTCGCGAGTGTCCATGTTTGTTGTTGCTGCTGCTGCTGTTGCTAAGTTCTCCCCACTCTCGTGTGAGCTTGTCCATGTTGTTGTTGTGTTGTTGCTGCTGCTGTTGTTGTTGTGAGTGGGTGGCGTTGCAGCCCAGTAACGAACACTGCAGTTTAACACGAAGTAAAGACTTGCATGACAAATATCTGCCATCTTGTTGTTGTTGTTGTTAGGTGTTGTTAGATTGTTTAAATATTAACATCGTGACAATATCTGCCATCATATGGCTGTGTTGTGGTTGTTGTGTTGTTGTTGTGGTGGTGGTGGTTGNGTTGTTAGATTGTTTAAATATAACATCGTGACAATATCTGCCATCTTGTGTTGTGGTTGTTTTGATTTAAAGCTTTCGTGACTGCAGGGATTCACATTCTTGGTTCTTTCGGTAAGTCACGTAGAAGGAAATAATAGAAGAAGTTTCTGTTGCAAAAACTTAGTCGCTAATGTCCAATACTATCGGTTTAAAACAATAAAATTTCAACCTCAGAGAAGCGTCGAGAAGCACGTGGAAATTCCACATTCCCATGGCGCGAGTTTAGCCACAAGGAAGCCACAAGTCGCTGGCCAGCCTCACCACCCACCCCTCGTGTGTATCGATCCCGAGGGTCGATCAGCTCTGTTACTGTATTATTGTACAGTAATAACACAGTAACCACCTTCAAGAGCCGAATGGCTCACAGGGCTATACCTAATCAATGAACTTGAACCTTGCAAACTAACTCTTGACTCTATTGTAAGCGCTGGTTAATAAGAATAAGAATGCTGTTTTGTTTTTTAATGGCACCATACAAGAGCCTTGAACATTGAGATTGGGTTGCTGCAGTGGCTAGGAGATGTTGACTACCTCGCCTGGTGTGCAGGAGGTCATGGGTTCAATCCGACCCTGACGCCTGCTGCTGTATATTTGGAGTTTGCGTGTCTCTCTCTCATCATCATCACGGTGGCGAGGAGATTGTTAACTACCTCGTCTGGTATACAGGAGGTCGTGGTTCGATCCCGACCTGACGCCTGCTGCTGTATATTTGGAGTTTGCGTGCCTCTCTCTCATCATCATCACGGTGGCTAGGAGATGTTAACTACCTCGCCTGGTATACAGGAGGTCGTGGGTTCGATCCCGACCCTGGCGCTTATTGTATATTTGGAGTTTGCGTGTTCTCCCATGGTCGTGTGGATTTGTCTCCGGGTCATCCGGTGTTACCTCTACGTTTAGAATCACTTGCGTTCAGAGTATTTGGCTGCTATAAACTTACACATAGGCTGCTTTGTTGAGCTATCACTTTTGGCCAGGTCGCTTCTGTTAAAAAACCGACATGACTCAGTGGCCTTATTTGGTAGAAAAATAAATGTGCAAATCCTGCGGTCCGTGACAGTCACACGTGGGACCGAATGCAGTCAAGGATAGGTTCTTTTTCAATCGAACCTTCTCACTGGTTACGCTGTGAATTGTTGTTGCATTCAATCCGCACAAGCGGTGTTCATTTTTAGTGATATTTTTTCAGTAACGGTGAAAAATATGCGTACGGTCGGAAAATTAAGCGAACTTTTTCGGGATAATAAAACCCCCCAAACAAAACGTGTAAGACGTGGCAACGCTGTGCGTTGCTGTCACCGTGAATGGTCAGCCAGAACGGCATGGAATTAGTCTTTGCCGCATGCAGAAACACTTCCTCATAGGCACACAGATCCCCCGCAACCAGAGGTCGCAACCGGGTACCCGATACCCGTACCCTACCGATAGCCGGCTACCCGTACCCAGCCAGGTACGGGTAGCCGTTTGCGACCCTGGTGCGGCGGGTACGGATACGGGTCGGCCGTGAGTCACTGGTGAGTAACCGTTTGTCACTCATTTCGGTAGGGTACGGTACAGGTAGGGAACGGGTACCTGTACCCGGCCGGGTACGGGTACCCAATTGCGACCCTGGTGCGGCCAGGTACGGGTAAGGAATCAAAACCACGTTTGTGACCTCTGCCCGCAATGTAAAAGTTTAT